>MCFH01000083.1:0-168386 GCA_002104945.1 Piromyces finnis | reverse complement strand
TCAATAGCTAGAGTGAACAAAAGTGTTATTGTTGTTAGCTTAGGAAAAAGACATAGTATTAAAAATTCCAATGATGAAGATTTAAAATTTATTAAAGACTATATAAATTTATTATCAAAATACGGAATTATATTTGTAAATAGTGCAGGAAATAATGGAGAAAATGTTTATGATATTGAAAATGACATTGCACATTTTCCGTGCTATGTTGAAAATGTGATATGTGTTGGGGGAATAGATAATGCTGGTGGAAATGACAAAAATTACTCCCTTTCATATGAAGAAGGCTCAGTCAAAAAAATGAAAACTAAATTTTATAGAAAGCATAAAAACTCAAATTACGGAAAAGGTGTAAATATATATGCACCATATTATGTTAATTATTATTTTTGTAATAAAAATGATAGTTGTGACTATGCATACAGTGGTGGAACTTCATTTTCAGCTCCGATAGTAGGAGGTGTTATTGCTACTATTATGAGTGAAAATCAAAATATAAATTTTACTACGGAAATAGTATTAGATTATTTAAAAAAAATAAGTCTTTATAATATTATTTCTGGTGTTTCGGAAGAATCAAATTACTTTATTAATAATGGAAAGCATATAGTATATTCTTATGATAATAAGTATCATGGATGTGGATTAAATTCAGGAAATAAAAAATGTAGTAATAATGAATGCTGTTCTTTAGAAGGTTTATGTATTAATTCAAATAATTCTAATTGTAAGACAAATAAAGGATGTCAAGATAGTTATGGCACTTGTGAGATAGTTACTAGTAAATCAAATAATGGAAAATGTGGATTAGGATACGGAAATTGTCATTCTGGATATTGCTGTTCGTATTATGGCTATTGTGGAAAAACAAGTGAATATTGTGGATTAGGTTGCCAAACTAATTATGGTCATTGTTTATAATGTTAAATTGCAAATAGCTTAAAAATAAATAAATAAAAAAAAATAAAAACGAATTTAAATAAGATTTATAAAAAGGTTTTTTTTATTAAGGTATAATATAAGTATTTAATTAAAAAATACATTAAATTAACTTATAGTAATTATTATTTATTAATAAAAATTCTTTTTAAATTATAAAATTATTTAAAAACTTTTTTTAAATTTATAATTTGAAATATATTTTAAAAAAATTAAAGTAAAAATATAATTATACAAAATAATAAATTATCGGTATTTTTAAAAATATAATAATAAAAAAAGTAGAAAATAAATCTTACATTAAAAATGGATATATACTTTAGAATTTATTTATTATAAAATAAATATATTTGACAGAAAAAATTTACCTAAAATTAATAAATTTAATAATTATTTAGTTTTAATATGATAATATAATCATAGATACATAGATAATGTTTTAGTTTAAATCATTGTTTATTAATATAATAAAAGGAAATAAATAAATATATTAATGATAATAAATAATAATATATAGATAATTTAAAGTAATTTGTTTTAATTTAAGCATGATTTCATAATAAAACATGATATATTTGTTATAAGTCTTTAATAATCAATCAATTAATATATATATTTTTTAAAAAAGTAATAAATCCAATCAATTATTCAATTTTATTTCTCTACCTTAGTGTATATCAAAAGTTATGTAATATATATATGCACAGCCATATATATAAAAAAAATTATTTAAATTTAATATATTATTGAAATTAAAAAGAAAATGAAATATAAATAATATATTTTAATTATAAAATAATTTATATTTCATATTTATTATTATATTAAAAAAAAACATCCACTTTATAATAGAATATGCTCCTTAAAAATGTGAAACTTATTGTATTAAATTTAATTATTACATATATTACATATATTTTGTGTATTACACATTAAGTATAAAATTTATTTAATATTAAATTATTGAATTTTCATTTAAATTTAAAAATACAGAAATAATAAATAGTAACATTTTTTTTTCAAATTAAGGAGAAAATTAAATTAATAAAATTATTTTTTTAGAATATAGTTTATATTTTGAAAACTAAATAAATTTTATTTAAATTTTATTATGTGTGTTTTACAATAATATATACTATTTTGATAATATTAGAATAATATTATTAATTTTGATATATTATTATATATGTAATTTATTATTATTTTTTATTAAAAAATTTTTAATATAAAATATATATTATTTTGTATATAGATATAAAGAAAATAATAGAAATTGGAAACGGATGTTTTATAATTATTTTTTTAGAATTTATAAAAAGTTAATAATTTAGTATAAAAGTAAATAATTTTCACTAAATTTTTAATAAAACGTTAAAAAATAAATATTGAAATATCAATATTAAATGATTCAAATCGATTTGAAAATATTGTTAAAGATATTATTTATAAGATATTTAATCCAATGGTATTGTTTCCATATATTAATGAATTAAAAAATTTAATTTGACCATATATATATAATGAATATATAGAAGATGAAAATGGAAATTACCCAGATATAATAAATCATTCAAATTGAGATTTATACTCTTATGAACTATGGGATGCTAATTCAGAATTTACTAGAGTTAATAATCCACAATGGGAATATATCTTCGGAATAAAATATTAGATTCTCAATATAAAAATATAAATTTTTATGTTCATATTAAAAATGGAATGTGATAATAAATATATTAATGAAATATATACTTATACTATTAATAAGAATGTTGAATATAAAGGAAATTATTATCGTTCAGACGTTGCTATTGAATATGAAAATTATATAGAAGATAAGATGTGGAGCACAATATTATAATATTAAATTTTTTATTATAAAAGAACTTAATAAATATATTAAAAATATGGAATTCTATTATTTATTATAAATATTAATATATAATAAAAATATAATAAAATAATATTCAATTAAAGTTCTTTATTTAAATAAATAGTGTTTCATAATAAAATATAAATGATTAATATTCTTTAAAAATCATATTAAAAAATAAATTTTAAAAATTTAAGAAGTTCTAAATTGAACAATTTATTGAAAGATATATATAATCTTACTTTTAATCGGATTTAGAAGATGTCTTATATATTATATATGTATAAATTATTAAAATAAATTCTAATCTTCTATGAATATGATAATTTCTTTTATGGAGCCCTATATTCTTAGTAAGTAACATATCATTTATTTTTACTAATCTACTAAAATATGACTATATACGATTATATTATTAAATAAGGTTTTTATAACAATTTTATATTATAACAATTTTTTTATCTAAAAAAAAATACAAATAGAATAAAAATAGTTAAAAAAATAAAGATATACAATTGAAAATATATCTTGAGATTAAAAACCCTTTATATTCATTTTTATTATTACTATTAATAACAAATAATTAAATTAATTTTAATTAAAAATTTACATTGTTATAGAAACCTATCAATTTATGTGTTAATTTACTTATATTAAAACATTTAGTATAATAGAATCAAGCTACAAATTATATATAATAAAGAAATTCTTCATGTATTTTAAATTTTAATTGATATTATATATTAATAATTATAATATATTAATAATTATAATATAATAGAAAACAATATAAAATAAAGTTTATATATATAATATTTTTAAAGGAAACATTATTTAATGATAAAATATAATATATTAATACTCTTTAAGTAATTGACTAATTAATATTGTTTTAAAAAGAGAAGTTATATCAAATCAATTTTTTTTACAAGTAATTAAAAAATATATATATAATATCTTAATTTTTATTAAATATATATATTTTTATTTATTAATTATTAATAATATTTATTACAAAAAGGTTTTAATGAAATTTTTTTATATAATTTTGTTTACATGCAATTTATATATAAATAAAGCATGGCTTAATATATTTATAAATACATTTATCTATAATATATAATAAACTTTATTTTATAATTACATATATGTATGCATGTAAATGAAACACTATTAAAATAATTTATATTTTTAATTAAAAATTACATATATACTAATTATAATATAAAATGATAGAATTAAACTATAATAATATGATAATATTTGATAAAAATATAAAGTAAAAAAATATAAGAATGATTTATATATTTTAAAGATATTTTACATTTGTTTAATTTTATTTAATATTTATTTGATTAATAATAAATTGTAAGTAATATTTTTTTAACCGACAAGTCCATTTCTTTATTTTATAATAATATTTAAATTATTAAATAAATATTGACTACTTCTAAATGCTTCCAAATGCTAGGTAGTTATGTTCCCCTACTATTTAATATTGGATAATAATAGATCTAGAGGCCTCATGTATATAATTAATAATTGCTACCATTTTATTTATACATTAAGCTTTACCACATATATTCATATAACATATAATATTCCCCTTATTAAAAAGAAATATATATAATTTAAATTCAATATTAATATTAAAATTCTCACTTAAAATATTGAGAGAGTAACAAAATGTTAATAATACAATTTACAATTTGAAATTAATATAGGATTAATTTAATATAATAATTATACTTAAATACTATATTTAGTATTATATATTTAATATTTTAATAAAATTTAAATAAAATTAATATATTATAAAATTTTTATCTCTACATATTACTATTATTATTATAAAAAATAGGGTTTAGACTTTATTAAAAACATGAATCTTAATAAGCATAATTTAAAAATAAATTATGTTTATTGGTTTAAATATATTAGATATATTAAATTTTATATTTTACTATAATGATATTTTTATATGTTAATTTTAATTAATATTGAATGACATATTTTATATTTTAATTATTATATTTAAGCTTAATAAAATAAGCAAAATAATTAGTAATAAAACCAAAATTTTGTAAAATTAATAATTTTTAAAAACTTTTTATATATAGATGTGAAATTATTATTATTTCTTTAAATAAAAATATTGAAATCATATTAAATAAAGAAGTTAAATAAAAATATATAATCACAATATTTTAAATATAATGAATTTAAAAGAATTCCTAAATATTATTAATGTTTTACAGATTATATACTATATTATTGTTGCAACTATTGTTATAGGAATTTTAACTATAATAATAATCTATATAACTAATAAAAGAAAAAATGTTTATAACAAAAATATAAATAATTTAAAAGAAAAAAGGAACAAAAATAATGATAAAAACAAACATATTAACAATGTTAATAATTTAAAACTAAGTGTTTCAAATGAAAATAAAATAAATAATGAAAAGGATAATAATAGTAATAATAATATCAAAATTTTAACTAATATTAATATCAATATATCATCAAATTTAAATTCGAATAAAAATAGTAGTAGAAAAGAGATATACTTAAAAAAAGTTTTAATAATAATAATGCATTATTACCTAATGAACCACCAAATTTAATTATAAGTGTGCCTAGTGCACCTTCAGAGAACATTATTTATAGTCCTTGTGCACCATCGGAAAACATTATTAATAAACCATGGGCCCCTTCAGGAATAATTGTAAATAGTAATAATGGATGTTTTGAAACTACTAATAATGTATCTAACTTTCAATATATAATGAATAATAATATATATAATTCAAAGTATAAAATAATAGAAAGAAATTCAATAATTCGTAAAGAAAACGATTTAAATAATATTTGTGCGCCTCTTTCTCCAATTGATATATCATTTATAGAAACATCTTTTTTCCAATCAATATAATCCAAAATTCATAAATTTTTAATATCACAAGTTTAAAGTGTAATATATAAACTTTAAAGCACTCGATTGTGTGGTAAAATTTTAAAATATATGAAATTTATTTATCTATATAATTAATTTTAAAATATTTATTATGATTTCTAATAATTATTATTAATATTTTTATTCAAATATACTATTAATTTTTTTGAAATAAAAAATAAAATTATTATTTAGCATTTATAAATAAAATATAGTTAATGCTAGTTTCAAAAAAATAATAAACTCTAATTTGAAATTAAAAATATTAAAAAGTTTATTGTATAAGTAGTTTATGAAGAATAAAATTAATAAAAATTAAATAAAAATAAAATAACTAATAAAACTGGATTAATACAAATATATAATAAAAATTAATTTTGTTCAAAAACATAACTTATTATTTTAAATATGAGAAAATCATTAATTATATGTATAGCTGCAATGAATATATTAAAAGAAATTTAAATAAAATTTTACAAAAAAATATTGATATTTATTTAAATATTAATTATTTGTTATTAATTATTATATCATTTATTTATTCATTTATTTATTTTTAATATTCTTTTGAAGACAAAATTTAATGTTTATAACTATTTATATAATAAAATAAAATAAAATATATATATATTATTTATATCATTTAAAAAAAAACAAAGTATATAAATTTTAAAAATAAATAGGAAATTCTAATTTAAAAATTTTTTGTAACTACAATTTTTTTTCATATATTAAATTAAAAAACTATAAAATTAGAACTATCTTTAGTAAATGAATAAACAGTTCCATCTAAATTTCTTTTTATTAATAAGTAAGGTTTATTAATGCTATCCGGTTTTACTATCTCCAATGATGCTTTACATGGGTAATAAATTTCATTTTCCCATACACCATAAACCATGAATTTTTCATTATTTTCATCCAATGCATTGTAATGAAAAGCAGATATACTTTTAATCGTTTTACATAGAAATGAAAATGATGGCAGGGTATTGTGAAATTCTTCGGCATCCTTTATTATTGGTATCTTAGGTATTACTTCTGAATAAATAGATCTCCATAGATAAAAATTTTCATTTGGATATTCTTTTTCTGCTATTAAAATAGTAGTGGTTGCAGTGTCATTATCTAAGACGTATTGCTTAATGCATTTATTTAATTTAGTACTATCCATAATTAAAATAGAGTTTTTTTTATACATAGAAAATATAGCCTGTACAAGATCATCATTAAAATTGAACCAATTGTCATTTGGGCCTACCACAAATTCAAATCGATAATTAGGAAATGTATATAATTTAGAAGTGTTTAATATAACTATTAAAAAAGGAATGAAAGGATTAAAACTGTAAACGTGGTTAAAAACGCAATACGGATATACATTCATATCGTTATCAATAGAAAAAGAAAGTATGTTAACATCATTGAAACTGTAATTTTTATTTAGTATTTTTAATTGGTTGTGATGAAGTAAGTCTTTTATGGTATTTACCAAGTCTTTTTGACTTGGAATGCTAATGTAGGTGTTGCATTTAGGACAAGTGGTAAATTTACTAGATATTTCCGGGATATCGAAATATACACGGTATAAATGCAGTAACTCAAAGCCATAGGATATAAATAAATTTGAAGGGAATTGGCCTTTACAATGTTCGTTTAGTTCATGGGTTATGTTAAAGTAGACAACTTCCCTTTTTTCCTTATACTTTCTTATGACTTTAACACATTTAGGAATTCCGTTATTATCTGTATATTTTTTATTTGTTGAAAGAATTATTTTATATCCCGAATTTTCCGGAGCTCTATAGTAATTGCTATTCCATTGAACATACGGAATATTATTTTCGACGCAGTAATCCTTATCAGCAATCACTGGCAATACTTTATCTTTATTATTAAAATATCTAGTATAATATTTTCCAAATAATCTATTGTAATTTATTTTAATTGGAGTACTGAAAGGTTCATTTCTTTGATAATAACGTATATGGAAGTCAATATAAAATAAATATAGGTATTTCAACACTTTTTTAACAGCCGAGTACATATACCACTCTAAATCTTGAAATTGGATAGTTTCTGTAAATTGCTTGTATTTGTTGTAAAGCAACATGTTAATGGATTTATTAAGAATATTCATTGTATACACTAATTTTTCTTGGCACTTTATTAAACTATCGCTTTCATTGGCATATATATAAGGATAAAAACCATTTTCATAGAGCATTAGATCAAATAATTGAAAGTTTATAGATATTGGATAGATAAAAGAAGCATCACAAGGTGTAAATCTAATTAGTATTTGTTCATTTGTGTAATTAAAACATGGCAATATTCTACAAATAATATTGTCATACGTATCTCTTTCGGAAAACACAATTTTATCATGGGTGATTTTTATACAATCATGACAACATCTTATAATTATATAATTATCTAAATCTTCAATATCTTTAACCCTATCCATTTTAATTAAATTTTGATTATAATTATATGATCCGGTGTAGCAATCATTATTAAAGTAATGATAATAATGTAATCCTCCAATAAAACCAATGACATATTGGCAAGTATTCGGCAAATCTAATTTTATTAATTTATTATACACTTCTTTAAAAGTATGTATAGAAATATTGACCGGAATATAAAAGCTTGTTTTTGTTGTATCCTTTAAATCGAAATTATATTTGAAGATTTTCTCTTTTGATTTTCTTTCCAATATGTTAAAAAGAGAAAAAAATGATGAATAATTTGCGTCAACTTTTATATTATCTTTACATTTAACAGCATATTGATCTTTGGAAAGTTTATTACAGTCAATTATATTGATTCCTTCAAAAAATGAAAATTTTTTATTATTTATTATTATTTCATATTCATTAGATAGGCATTTGTTATTACTTAATAAATTATTAATTAATTGAATGATATCCATTTTTTAAAGTTTATCTAATAAAAAATTGTATTTTACTAACAATACATTAACAATTATAATACAGAAAATTTTAGTATTATTATTTTAAACTTGTATAAATATCATTTTATATTAATATATTTTATTTTTGAATATTTAATATAATTATTTAAAACATTAAAATTAATTCAAAAAAAAAAAAAAATAAAATAAAAAATAAAAAAAAAAAATTTTTTTCTAAAATGATAATAAATATTTAAATATTTGTTAAATTAAAAATTGAAAAATATCATTTAATTTATAAATCTTTATTATAATTTATATTAAGTTAATTACCTTTATAAAATACATAAAATATTTGTAATATCTTTTATTTCATTATAATATAAATCTTTATTGTTTTATTTAGATTACCATAAATAAAAATAGAGATAATTTAATAACTAATATTTTAACCAAAATCTTTTTCTATACTTTATATTTAAACTATTTAATTTTATTTGATAGCAATGGCTGATTTATCAATTAATTCATTAGATAAATTTTTTGAAGAATCCTCTTTGTTTAAGGAAGATAGAATAAAGGAGCAACAAGAATTGGAATTACTAGAAAATAAAATAAATAATATATCAAATAGTTCGTTACTTTGTAAAAGATGTCACAGTAACAACATTGATATTAGACGTATACAAATTCGTCGTAGTGACGAAGAAGCTACGCTAGTATATTATTGTTTAAATTGTAAAAAGATTATTTAAAAAAAATCCTCATTAAATATAATTTATAATTTATTAAAAATATCTATATATTTATATATGAATTTCATAATTTAATAAATAAAGAAAAAAAAACATTAACTTTAAAATATAACCTATTTTATATTTTATTACATAGAATATATTTACTATAAATTTATAATATAATAATTTATATATTATAAATTACCTATTTTTTAACTTAATACTATATTAAAGAATTATTTAATTGTAAATACTTTTAATAAATTAATTAATTAATTAATTAATTATAAATTAGCGATATGTTAATTGTAATATGCTTTGTTTTTAAAATTTAATTCAAAGTTTGATATAAAATATATAAAATGATAAATAAAATTTTCTTTTAATATTGTATTATAAATCCTTTCCATTATTTCATAAATTGATTTAAATTTTAACTATATTTATATAATATTAATAAATACAATATAATATTAATAAATATAATATAATATAATATTATATAATATTATATAATATAATATAATAAAATAGATAGAATATTAAATAATAGTATGAATAATTCAACATCTTCGGAACAACTTACGAAATTAGTTAAGTCGAATAATGAATCGAGTAATCCTCGTTTGGATTATTACAAAAGGGTTTTAGCGTCATGTTATTCAGACATTGTATTTCAAACTATGGTTAATACCATAAATTTTAAAGAAGTTGTCCCCTTACCTAAAAATAATAAAATGTACAGATTTGTTGTTAAATGCTATAATAACTGTAGTAATGTGGTTATCGGCGCTGTAAATGACACCTCAGATTTATCTTTATCGGATTTACCTGCTTTATCCATTCCAATGTCACATTATCACCTTAATAAAAATAACTATATTCAAGACAATTTCTTCCATAAAATATCTAACAATGAAACTGCCTCAACCAATAAATTTATTGAACATGTTCGATTAGTTGATGAAAGAATAAAATATTTAATTTCAAACTATATAAAGAATATGGATATGACTTCACCTATCTCAAACTTACTTACTAAAAATAAGGTAACTTACACTCAAAATTGGACGTACACTGGGATAATTAATAAAAGTAAAGATGCTGAATATATTAATTTCCGTTATTTCAAGGATCCAATTAAAGAAAAGTTCAAAATAGGAACTAATGTGTATTGCGGTGATGTTTATTCAAAAGAAGTTGCTGATCTTCTTTCCAAAGACACTTTTTGCTATATTCATGGTAATATTTATCCTATTATTAAAGTTTGTTATGTGTTAGTTAATGAACGAATGATTAATGGGGTACCAATGGTAAATTTTACTTGCAAAGCTTATTTTGTTGATATTAATATTTCGTCTAATTCTCTTCGTAGTAGTACTGAAAGATTATAAAGAAGAATATGATTTGTAATGTTTTAGATTTTTGTTTAAATTATAAATTGTTATATTTACATAATTCTATATACAAATATTAAAATATTTTAGTAGATAAGCAATTTTAGTATTGCGAAATAATTAAAATTTATTAAATATGAACATTATATTTTTTTTAAAAATTTATTTATAATTCACACACACACACACACACATATATATATATTATATTTAATATTTTCTTTCTTTTTTTTTTTTTTTTTTAAAAAAAAAGAATGAAGTAATAATGAAAATAAAATATTAAAATATTAAAATATTAAAAATATAAAAATAATAAATTAATTATATTTTAGAAAGAATTTATGTAAAATCTTCTATTTCTTTCTATTCCTATATATATAAATAACTAAATAAATAATAATATAAATAAGAATTATAAGTATTATTTTGCTAAATTTGTAATAATTCAGTAAATTGTTAATTTTTTTTACCAATTAATAATTAAAGATAATAAAAAAAGGTTTATTTATTTATTTTTTAATTTTTTAAAAAATATTTAGTCTAAACAATAAAAGAAAAGTAAAGTTTTAATTATATTTTTAAATATATTTTAAATTATATTTTAAATTATAAAACAACTATTAAATTATAAGTAAATAAATACTTTTTCCAAACATCAATAATATTATACCTTGTTGTTTTAATTAAACATGGTATTGAAGAAAGTAATGTATATAATAAAAATGCTTGATAAGGTCTTTTACTACAATATTCATTTATGTTATCATTAGTTACAACATTTAATATATATTCAATTAAATCAGTGTTTTCATTGGTGTTATTTTCAAGTAAATCGGTAATGTCCGAAACAGATATTTTTTTATAGTTTTCTATTAAAGACAATTCATCTTCAAGATTGTCAAAACATACCGAGTATACTAACCTTTCTATCAATTCCTTTTTGTCATAAAAATTATCAATATTTCTACCACGATTTATATTCCTAAGATTATTAGAATCATCTTCTTTTTTCGAATAAAGATTCAAGTCACTGCGCAAGTCACGATAACGAAGGGTGAAATCATTACATAATACATAAACATACTTTAGACGATTATTAATGCGTATAGATGTTTTTTCATTGTAATGACGCTGAAATACAATGGATAAATTTTTCAATTCCTTATTCTTCAATAGAGTCCAATTTTCAAAATTTCTATCGCTATACATGATCATATTACTAAAATCGTTAATGGAACGTTTTTTGTTACTAGCATAAGAGGAATTTTTAATGCTCGAAAAATATAAAATATAAAATAATTCTTTATATTCCATCCAGTAAGGACTTAATAATTGTTTAAAATTCTTTAAATCATTTTTAAGACTATATTTTAAAATGTCGAGGATTTCTGTGTGTGTAAGTTGAGATATACTGTCGTAAAATTCTTTTATTAATTTACTATTTAAAAGATCTTCCATATTTTTTATTTTCATTACAATTTCAGAATTTTCGGTATTTAACAAAGCTTTACTGAGTTGGTTATCATTTTGAGGGTTATATTCGATAGTTTTATCTTTGTGCTTTTTGGACGCTATTTTTTTTGGTGTGTATGCAGAGTAGTTAGGATTGTAGTGAGTAAGCATACTAAGTGATGGGTTGCTTATACTTACATTAGCGCTATTACAAAAATGGACATTTGGGACAGATTCAAGGAAAAATAAGGCACATGAATATTCTAAATTTTTTTCATTAATAATAATATTTTTAGATTTAATTATTTCAATAATTTTATTCATTATAAAGGTATTTAATAGGGGTACTCTTTTTCTGAAATCGTTTACACTTATATAGCAGCAGGTAGATGAATCGAATACACTTTTAAATTCATTGCATGCTATGGAAAGGTATATCGGTAGAGTTTTACGTAGATAGTTTTTGGAATATTGAAAATTGTCTATGGTATCGGTGTTGGTGTTGATGTTAGTGTTGGTGTTGGTATTATTAGAATTAATTTCTGACTGATTATCACATATTAAAGACTCAATGGAAGCATTTTGTAAGGCGTTGTTATACATTAAAGCTTGATTATACTTTTTTTCGCTAATAATATACTTAACATAATCAATGCTGTAATTTATCGAATTTTCATATTCGCATTCATGATCACTGTTATAAGCCATGTATAGATAAATATTAACATTTCTTTGGTGTGGTGGTAAAGCGTCATGAGATCCCACTCTACAAATTCGGCCGATAATTTGGTTAATTTTTTCATAATTCCAGTGCGGTGTCAATATGTGTAATTGGCGAATATTCATGATATCTACACTTTCCGATAATATATCACTTCCAAGAAGTACTTTAATAGTTGTACCATTTCTATTACTTGTATCATTAAATATGCCTAAGCGTTCCATAACGTTTGGGCATAGTCTCTTATCTCCGGTAACAAAGGTAAAATTCCATTTTTTCTTGTTTCTGTTTATTCGCATTTCTTTTAATTCCGGATAGTTAATATTTTCATTTAAAGATAACTTTTGTCCGAATTTTAATGCTGATTTTTTATCATAAATGTATTTATAGCCCATTTCACAGAGTAATGCAGCAAAATAATAAATACCTACTTCATCAATAATATTACAGTAAATAAAAACAGGACCATCCGGACTATTTTCACTATTAATGATTTTAAGGCATTCATGTAATTTACAGCAGTAGTTTTCAAGTTTCTTTGATTGTTTTCTTATAATATTCTGAATAATACTGTTACTATTAATAATATTTTCATTTTTTAAAATGTACCGATCATCTGAATTATTATTATTATTATTATCTTCTGAATTATTATTATTATTATTATTATTATTATTATCTTCTGAATTATTATTATTATTATTATTATTAGAATCATCGTTATTAACATCATTTAAAATATTGTCAGAATCATTATCGTTATTTTCATCATCTGACATATTTTCAGAAAAATTTTCATTATCATCATCATTTGAAATGGAAATAGAAATATTTTCATCATTATTATCATCTGAAATATTGTTAGATGAATTTTCATCATTATTATTATCTGAAATATTGTTAGATGAATTTTCATCATTATTATTATCTGAAATATTGTTAGATGAACTTTCATCATAATTATCGTGTGAATCCTCTTCTTTAAAACCAATTACACCAAGCGTTGCTTTCACATGACTAATTCCAATGTTGCATATACTTTTTGATTCACTAGCTAACGTTTTGTAATTTTCAAGTTGTAATCCTTTCATGGAAACTTTAAATATTTTAAAGCGTTCAATTCTTGGCACATGAGAACCTATAAAATTAACTGATGTGTCCGGTGGATTTAATCCATAATACGATACATGACCTTTCATTATTTCTTCCAATTTTTCTGGTGTTATTTTAATACTGAAATCAAAATCAGGCTTTATTAATTTTACTAAACTTGTTATTTCATTATAATTATCGAAAATCGGAGTAGCCGACATAAATAAGACTCTCGAATCTTTTATGTTATTTAAAAATTTAAGTAATTTATTATATATAATTTTATTACCAACTGTATTTCGAAAATGGTGTATTTCGTCAATGATTAAAAGCCTATTTTCATATAACGAAATATCTTTTATGGTTTCAACGGATTTACAAAAAGTAATGTAGGTATGAAATTCGATGTATCTTTTTATAAATTGGTGATAATTGGTAATACCGGTTGGAGGTTGACGATAATTGTATGTGTAAGCGTACCATAACGCGACTCTCTGTTTAAATTCCATAATGGCCTCTTTACTTTTTACCAATATAATACTTGGTTTTTTATAAATATCAATGAAATTCAATAAAATCCATAGAGCTGTAAATGATTTCCCAGTACCCGGCGAATGATAAATTAGAAATCTTTTAGCTATTTCATTTTCATTTGTCATATATCGTACAGGTAAAATTTGATATCGCTTCATATGGAGATTCTCTTCAATCAATTTTTCTTCAGTATATATTTCTTTGAATTCCCGATATTTACAAAGTTCTTGAATATCTGAATATGTCATATTTTTATTCTATATAAAATGAATTAAAATGAAATGATGGAACTTAATAAAATGAAAAATCAAATTTTAATATTAATTAATTAAATGGACCAAAATAAATTCTTGGTAACTTGAATTTTTTGTGAAGGATAAATAAATTTATATATATTTAAATAATCATTTTAAAATTATCGAGTATTTTAAAAATATCTTTAATAAGTAACAAAAAAGAGAAATCATTATGAATATTTAGATTCATTAATTCTGTTCTATACTACATTTCCTACATACATGATTGGAAAATAAATTAATATAAATTTATTTATTTTCTATTTATATATATATATATATATTATATAATTTATTAAACTGTTTGTTCAATTAAAACATAAATTTATAAAAAAAGTAAATAGTCGGATTCGAACCAATGGCATAATCCTTTTTTTTTTTTACAGTATCAAATATTTTTAAACTTTATTATTAATTTAATTAAAATTATAATACATGTTATAAAAAAAACAAAATTAAAAATTAAAAATAAAAAATAAAAAAAAAAAAAATGTTTAAATAAACACAAATGAATAAAAAATTGGGTATATGTACTCTTGTAATTTTAATTAAAGTAAGAAAGCCACGATTATTATACTAAAGTATAATAATTGTATTTGACTTCCAATGAGACACAGAGCCAAAGACCAATATTTTATCAAGAAACAAAATTATGATCTCCATTGGTTGCGCTGGCCCTCCTGACCTGTCTTACTATTTCTTCAGCATTAATGCTCTTTGTGACATAATCTATATCAAACTATATAACTAGTTACCTCTACATGGAGATTGAATTATAAAAGCTATTATAACGGTACTTAATATTATTATAAATATCAATTAAATAATTTAAGTTTATTATTTTTTTTATTATAAAATGAAGAGTATATTATTAAAAAAAAATAATAGTTTAATGTTTATATTCTATATTATATAATAATAAAATAGGTATAAAGTTTAAAATTAAAAATTATATATATATATCCATATGTATATATATACAAATACAAATACAAATATAAATATAAATAATAAAATTTTCAATATAGAAGTAAGCTTCTTTATATTTCAGAAATTTCATTTTCATTATCAATTATATTGAAAAACAATGTGTAATATAAATTAAAGTTTATTTTTTATTCGCCAATTATATTATTTTATATCTTAAAATGATATTTATTTTTCTATATATTAATATAAAAATAATTAAATAATTCTTTTATTGTTTTCTTTCTCTTTTATTTTTCTATTTTTCAAATATATTAATATAAATTAAATATAAAACTAAAATTAAAAAGTATAAATAAATTAGTAAAAAAAAAATAAAAAAAAATAAAAAATGGAAAATTTAGAAAAATATTATAATACGATTATTGATGAAATCACTAATAAAGCTGTAGAGGTTTTCAATAATAGCTATAATTTAGATATTAAAAAAGAAAGTATAATTGAGAATTTAGAAAATGAAATTAGTAATCAACCACCAATAAAAGAAATGAATAAACTTTCCATTAATGATACTTGTATAGCAATCAAAAGGAATAAAACTACTTGCAAAAATAAGTGTACTCCTGGTCATGTTTATTGTGGTACACATTTACGTTCTGAAGGTAAGTTACCATTACCTGAACACATAAAAATGGTTGCTAATAAATACAAATATGAAATTATTGCTAATACAGTATTATTAGGAAATGAATGGATATCTCAAAATAAGTTACCACTAGATTATAATATCAATACTAAATGGCCTTTGAAAATTGAAAGTACTTCAAATTCTGTCAATTCTTACATTTTATTTTTTACTGAATTTTCAGGTTATTTTGGAGCTGGAGTATTTGTTATTCATTATATTTCTTCAGATAAAAAGGAAAGCTATTATATGGCAACACATTATGTTGAAGTTAATAAGTATGGTGAAGATCTCCAATCAAATATGTATGCAAAGGTATCATTAAAATCGATTGATTCACTTAAAGATAAACCAATATATAAAAAGATTATATCTTTTCTTGGTGAATATGGTATTCCATATGACATTAATGATATTAATAAAAGAATTAGTGATATCACTGAAAATAATCCTGTTGTAATGTATAATAACATTATAAATGTAATTAATTCTCATTATAATATTATGTATTTTTCTTATGATTCTTACATTAACTCAAATATAAATGTAGAATAAATATGAAAGTAAATATATATATATATATGGAATATATAA
Source organism: Piromyces finnis (assembly GCA_002104945.1). Lineage (NCBI taxonomy): Eukaryota > Fungi > Neocallimastigomycota > Neocallimastigomycetes > Neocallimastigales > Neocallimastigaceae > Piromyces > Piromyces finnis. The sequence goes on along the minus strand of MCFH01000083.1, from coordinate 151,263 downwards.
TATAAAACCTTTTTAAATAAAGGCTTAATATTGCAAATTTCTTATTTTATATTATATTAGTTAATAATTTTTTTTTAAAAAAAAACTTTTAATTTTATTTATTATATATATAAAATATTTATTAACATACGTATAATTTCTTTTAAAATTAATCTTTTTGATATTATTTTAGTATATATATTTTTAATTAAATAACAAATAAATAAAAAAAATTTTTTTTAAAAAAAAAAAAAGAAAAGGAAAGGAAAAAGAAGATTAAAATATTTTTTTTTTAAAAAAAAATACGATCTAAAAAAAAACATTTATGTAATAGTATTTTATTATTATTTTGTTTTATTATATAATTAAAATATAATTAATTATTTATAATTTTTTAATAATTTTGTTATATTATAATTACATAATTAACAAGTATAATATATAATATATATTTATTTGATAGAAAATAAATTTTATAATATTATATGATTATAATTATTATTAATATGATTAAAACATATTAATATTATAGAGCTTTTAAATAATTGATCTAAATACTAATTTTTAGTATATCTAATTTTTTTATATATTTTTATTATTAATTATTTAGTAAAAAATACTATAGTTATAAAATAGTAAATTTTTATTTTATTTAAAATTCATAAAAAATTAATAATAATAAAGATAATGAAATTAATAAAATATTATTGATCTTAATAGAAATAGAATCACTAGTTTCGTTATCATTTGATACATGTGAAGATTTACATTGTTCCGATTCTAATGTAGAAATAATATGGTTTAATTCATTTAAATCTTGATCAGAATAATTTCCAGAAGTGAATGATGAATTTTCATAAGCTGTATATTGATCCTTACTTATTTCTTTATAGACCTTAAGTAAAGATTCAGTGCATTTTTTAGATTTACATTGTTCATTTAAAATTTCAATATTATCATTTTTTGTTATTACATTTATAGAAAATGGACATAAATCACCATTTTCATTAGTTTGACAATATATATCATAACCTTGTAATAAACTTTTAATCATATTTGGCTGATACAATTCTTTAAAAGCTGGGAAATTTCCACAAATAGGATAGTATTTTAATGGATCCTCATAAAACTTTTGACATTTTTCATTTTGTATTTTTAAGCACTCACCTTTAAAATTATCCAATGTAATTGTAGGCAAACATTCATTATATTCTGAATTTTTATATTCATTTAAACATTCTTCACTTATACTATTCTTGAAAGTATCTCCATCAAATGCAACATCTCTTTTCAATAATTTCAAAAAATTAATTGAATTAGCATAAATTAAAACAGAAAAGCTTAAAAATACTAATAATGTAACAGTTTTCATTTCTTCTGTTTAAAAATTTTTGCTTGAATTTATAGTTTTTTTTTTAAATATATATATATATTTATTTATATATATGTAATTTCTAATTTATTTTATTTTATAATTATTTTTATTAAAATCTTATAAAATCATTTTATAAAAGTAATATAAAAATATAAAATAGTTTATAATTTCTTTACATGAAAATTTTGTTATTATAATCATAATAAATAATATATTATACGGTTTAAAAAAAATAACAATAAATGAAGATAGAAAACTGATACTAAAAAAGAAATATTTAAAATTTTAAAAAATATATATAATTTTGTTATTATTATATATATATTTTTTATTGACCCTATCCTATTTATTTCTTTTTTTTTTTTGTTTTTTTCTATTTATCTTTTTATTTATTTATTTATTTATTTTAAATATTTTTCATATTTCATATTTTATTATTATTATTATTATTATTATTTTATTTCTATCTTTATATTTTTATCTATTTTTTTTATTTTTTTATTTTTTCTATAAATCTATACATTTTAATTAATTAATAGAATAAATTATAATTATTTGATGATAATAATAATTAATAATTTAATTTATTATTAATTTTTTATTAGAGACATTTCCCAACCCATTTTAGTATTAAGGGATGGATCAACACATTTATCGACACGAGGTGTCATTGAATAGTAAATACACATAAAGTCATTATTAATAGAAAGAGGATTACCATTGATATCGTAAACATTAATTGTTCCATATTTAGCATTATCTGAAGCATTATACATAAATTTATACTTTACATTAGAACAATTTTCGATACGTAAATAATTATAGTTATCCTTTTCATTATGAACAAAGTCGCCTAAATCCAAACAATAATTTGTTGGATTTCCAATATTTCCTGAAATACCTTCAGATAGATAAAGATAAGAAGGATTTGTAGTTGAAGTAACAAACCATGTATAGTAGCTGTCAGATATTCTCATATCAAAAGATTCATTTGTTCCTAATTTTGGAACACTTAAGAAAATACTGGAATTTCCATTTTGTATACCTTTAAAGGTTAAAGGAATAAATAGTAAATCAATGGATTGTGTAGGATTTATATCCTTAGTAGTAATACTACTTATATTCGTTGTAGTAGACGTAGTTGGTGAAAAAGTAGGTGAAAAAGTAGGTAATAAAATTGAAGTTATTGTTGAAGTTAATATGGTTGGTACTACTGTGCTCTTGGTAAGATATTCAGTAGAAGTTTGTAATTTAGTCTTTGTGGAAGTTTCAGTAAAATAGCCATTATTGTATTTTTTCCAATTGAAATTTTCATAATCTTTAGGATCTTTACACTCTTCTATACGCAATGTATCGCTGTAATAAATACAATATGGTACACCGTTACTATTAGTAAATAAAGAATTATCGTTTTTATAAACAATAATATTATTTGGATTATTTATTTTTGAATTTTCATAATCAGTAAATGGCACATTATATTTAAATAAGTAAGTGTCTTCTGAACATTTACTAATTCTTAAATAGTAAGAATATTTGTTTTTACTTTTACCTACGTCTAAACAATAATTTGATATTTCACCATTATTATTTACTATATGCATATATGAAGGTTCCTTTTCAGATTTAATTAACCATTTAATATACTTGCTTGGCTGTTTATTATTTCCACCATATTTAGCTTCAAGTGTGACATATTCTTTTAATTCATTTATACCTAGGTAATACTTTGATCCAATACTTCCTTGATAACTTACATTGGTATAAGTTGCATAACTATAACTAGTTTTAGTGGCTATACTAGTTTGTGATTCTGTTATATATTCGGTTGAGTAGTTAGTAACATGTGTAGTAAAAACAATAGTTTGAGGAGTTTGCATAATGCTAGTGGTAGTAGTAGTAGTAGTAGTGGTGGTTGTGGTGGTAGTGGTGGTAGTTGAAGTAATTGTAGTAGTATCGGTTTTTGGTAAATTCTTAGGATAACTCCATAATGAATTTCCATTACCGTCATCCCAATACACTCCTTTATTGATTTTATCACATTTAAGACAGCTGTCAGGATAATCAACACTATCAGGTGACATAATCGCATAAATTGGTTCATTACTTTTATCAAAGAATGTTAAACTTCTAGATCCTATAGCTAATTTTGAAACATAGTTATTTTTTAAATTTAAAATGTCGACTTCATTAAATGTTTTGTGGTCTCTATACAATAATTTACCGCCAAGAATAATTAGAGAATAATCATCACAGAATAACATTTCACCTTCTTTGAAAGAATCTCCAATTTTTAAGATATCTGCATTATAGGCACGGTTGAAGATATCTCCAAGTGCCCATTTATATTCTCCAGTACTTGATTTTAATATTAAATTATAATTATTGGTAATTAATTCGTAATATTGATCCTTTTTGTAATATTCTTTGTGAAATATATATTTATTATTGTTTAATGTAATGTCACCATTTTCATTTAGTTTCATTGAAAATATTGGCTCATTAATGGTTTTAAGATACTCTATTATATTAAAAATATAAAACGTATTACTTTTATATAATAGCCAATATGAAGCTAAATGAAAAGTTTTTTCATTTTCGTCATTGTAAAACTCACTAAAGGAATATAGAGTATTACAATTTTCATCAGAAGAAATAAATTTATTACATTTTTTTCTTCCAAATAATTCCCACAATGTATCGGCATCATTTGTGATTATTAATTTATCATTGATACCATCATAAGAAAGTTCCATATTTTTTTCATTCTTAATAATTATTTCATCATTAATATAAAAGTTATCATCCAATAGGGATAAGCTCTTAAATTCAGTGTATGCTGAATTACTCAATTCTAATCCATGAGAATTGGACATATACACATGATTTCCACCACCATTATAAGATATTAATCTATCAAATGTTGTAAATGTATTAGCAGTAACAATTCTATTGTATTCACCATATTTAGTTTTATTGGGAACAACACTATACAAAAATTTAACTGGATTCAATCCCCATAAGAACTCCTTAGTTTTGGTGTTGTATATCATTAAATCAGGATAATCCATTTTATATCTTTTCTCAATAGAAAGACGATAATATTTTTGATTCTCTGGTACCATAGCAATAGTTTTATAGGTGTTATCATTACAATACAAATATAAACCATTTTTTTCTAATTTCAATTCCTTAACATTCGAATTTTTACTGCAACTGGCCAATTCCTTTGAATGCATTTTATCTTTATACTTATAATAAAATACAACTTCAGTATCTGTAACATTTAAAGTAGCATGGTATATTGAAAGCAATGACTCATTTGGTAATAAATTATTAACATAGTATTTACGAACATAGGTAGTTGAGTCATCTGGATCTTCATAATAATTATAAATATTTGGATTGGAAAAGAGATCGTAGATGTATTTATTTCTTATAGTTTCCTTACATATGGATATATCATAAATCATTGGCTCAACATATCGTATATGTTGATTATATAATCTTACAGGCCATGAACTCCAATACATATTATGATAATTATCCTCGATATATAATTCCCCATCATCTGATAATATTAAGGAAAATTTACGAATGTCTTCAATCTTTTCTGTATTTTTAAATGAATCTCCGTTTACAGTGTGCCATATTAAAAACTTATTTTTATCTCTCAATAATAGTTCGCCCAATGGTGAGAATGACAAAATATATGGTGCCTCAAATATTTCAATATTAGCAGTTAATGAAGACCACATCGTTCTGGAATTTTCTTTAATAACTAAATTACCTGATGGTTGTACATAAAATCTATATTTGCCATTACTTGATACCAACGCCTCATTTTCGCGCATCTTTGTATCACAAGTGAAGCTCATTTTATGAATAAATACATCTTTTACTTCCGGTCTAATAACATTGTGAAAATCATACTTACTAATATCTTTTTCAGCTTTTTTAGTTTCGAATGCTAATGGCATATTATATTCTCTTGGAAACGCATATCCTATATAATCATACTGCCCTGGCTTAATTTCCCAAATTTTTACACCTACACCATCATATAATGTTAAAGTGCAATAATCGGTATTTTCGTCGTCATTTAAGACCAATGAGTATCCCGATCCATCTGAGTAGCCTACATTGAATGGTAAATCTTTAGGTAATGAATCCCATATAATGAATTCCTCGGTATTTCTATAATTAGCCATTTTAACTGGTTCAGAACTACTTGTATTAGTAGATGTGTTAACAGCAGTCGATGTAGGTTCATTAGATGTGGTAGAATAAGTACTAGAAAATATTAAGCTACTTAAATTCTCGGTTGCCTTTGAAACAATTAAATTAGATGAAGATGTTGAACTCTCTTTACTAGTATTTTTATTTGTATTTTCGATTGTGGATGTTGTAATAGCAATAGAATTAGTTTCATTAGTTGTAGTAGTATTAATTGTAGTTGTAGTTGTTGTAGTAGTAGAAGTTGTTGTCGTTGTTGTTGTTGTTTTATTATCTAGTAATGAAGATAATCTATCTAATGGACTACGACGCTTTGATAACTTGGAATTATTATTAATATTAATATTTACATCATTATTTTGATCAGTATCCATTACTCTATATCTTGAAAATATATTCTTTGCTGTAACAACCAAATGTCCGTTATAATTTACTTTAAATTTAAGATTGTATTTATCATCTTTCAAAAAATCTATACCATTACTCCATACAATATTTTCTTTTTTGAACTCACCTTTACATAAAGCTAATTCTCCTGTATCATCCAATAATCCAAAATAATATTTACCATTGCGTGATTTAATTTTATTGCCTTTATTTAAAACTTGACCTGAAATTAGTGTGTTTTTAGGCATGCCGTTATCAGGAATATAATTTCTATTCTGATAATTGTTATCAATAATAACTGGATCAATTTGCTCCTTATTGCATTCAATTGGTGTTTTGGCAAAATCTGTTAATTCAATTGGATGAATGGTTTTTTGAAAACGTGTATAATAATTTCCGTATATATCATAGTCACCACACGCCCAAATATTTACTTCTGATCTAAATAAAGGAACAGCTGTTAGATTGTAACAACCATTATCTGGAATATGGAATTCGAGAGTTTTACTATGTTCTTCGGTGTTAGATCTTGAAACCGATTTCTGATATGATCTCTCAGCCGATACTTCAATAGACTGGTCTATGGAAATATCATTTGTATGGGATATTGTATTTGATTTGCCGTAAGAATAACTATTGGATGCTGAATTAGTATTAGAAGATTCAAAACTCCAACCTTTATCTTTAGTAAATGTATTTGTTAATAAATGTGAAATAGAATCAGATCGAGTACTTTCTTCAGTAGTTGTTTCCGAATGACCTTGAGTATGTGAATCGGAATATCCATCAGATGTAGTCCAGGTGTTGCTAATACCTGTAGAATCGGTATAGGTATCAGACCAATTTTCAGACTGACTATGACTTCCACCTTCACTTTTAACCGTACTATAACTATCACTTGTAGTTCTTGTACCTGCAAATGCAATAGCAAGTTCTTGTTGTGCATTAAGTTCATTAAGTTCTCTTTGCAATTCTCTGTCTTTCCTTGCTATATCTTCTTGAGATTCTATCGACTGTAACGTTAAATTATTTGCCTTCCATGAAGCAGCATTAGCGTCTTTTGCAATCTCATTGGCATTACTTGCTATATTATTAGCAATAAAAGCAGCTTCTGTGGAATTTCTAGCGATATCATTAGCTATGTAAGCAGCTTCTGTGGAATTTCTGGCTATATCATTAGACTCTTTTTGTAAATTATTAGATTGTATTTGCAAGCCTATATTAGCAGCAGTACCAACTACATTTGTAACGGTATCAACAACATCACAAGGAATACAAATACCTCCTCGTTTGCATAACGATACTACATCATTTCTTTTTACTTTTGATTTGGCATTTTCATAATCCTTCCTTTCCATTCGACTATATTCTTCAACATGTGATATTTCTTCACTTTTACTCCAATTAGTCTCATCAACAACTTCACCACCATCACTTCTTGCATGAGAATGTTCTTCACTTTCTGTATAAGCATAAGAGCTCTCGTGAGTATCAGTGTGAGTGTCTTCACTTGAATCTGTAACAGATTTACCTTTGGATTTTGTATATGAAAGCACTCTTTCAGCTGATTTAGAAACCGTATCGGATTCGGAATATGAAAGTGATTTACTCTCTGTCGAAGATACTGACAATTCTAAAACTGTATTAATATCATCAGAAAATGAATTAGTATCACTATAAACAACTCCATATGCTTGATGATAAGTTTTCCCATTGCTGTCCGTAATAGTTACACTTTCATCAATTGTATTTGAAATTCGAACACTACACGAAATGGATGAATCTTTCATCTTCATAACAATTCCACATGGTTGTATATCTTTACTATCCTTAATAAATTCCATTATTTTATTACTATTACCTCCATACACTGTACCCATATTATTTATAATGTTTGCTCTTTCTCTATTGGTTGTTCTAATCAATAAAGGATGATAGGGATTGTACGCTGGGTTAACACTATTCAATGGAACACATTTTAATGGCTTTTCAGGATCCATCAACTTATCATAAAGATTACTATAATAATTTGTAAATTCTTCTTTGGTATGTAGATTCAAAAAATTTTTATTGTCATTACCATTATCATTACCATTATCACTATTATTATTATTATTATTATTATTATTATTTCGCTTAACAAAATTCATGTACCTTTTGACTTTAGATTGCTTCTTGGAACTTACTTTATTAACAACAAAAACTTCATTTGCATCATCGTTGTACATGTCATCTTCTTCAAATACTCCTTCAGTTTCTGCTTCATCTGATTTATCGCTTATTTCTGTTGGTGTAGTATCTGTTGATGGATTAACATCATCTCCAATATATTTAAAATAACGTCCTACATTATTAACAATAGTATTATTACCACAATAGGCTACGCCAAACCATGTAGGTCCAATGTATTTCGAATACTCTTCAATAGTATCAAAATAAATCGTTTCATTTTTAGAGTTGATATAAAAGGGATCAACTATTTTTGTGATACCATTATAGTTATGCAAACAGAACTCCTTTTTATCTATTTTCGCTAAAATATAATTAGCAAAAAATGTAAAAGTTATCAACGATATTAATAGCAAATCCATAATAAAATACTATATATAACAATTTGTTTGTTAATTATTTAAATTCGTAAAAAAATCATTTTATAATATTTATGATAAAACATATTAAATTTGCCTTTTAAAAATTATATAAATTTATATACATAAAGTAAAATATATACCAAATACATATATATAAAAATAACAATTCTTTCAATTTATAAAAATCTAAAAAAAAAAAGAATATTTTTTTTTAATTAGGATTATAATCTTTTATTAAAATATAATTATTAAATACTTCATGTGGAGTTGAACATAATATATTAAATATTTTTCTAATATATGGTTCTTCACACGTATACTTAAAAAAAACAAGTTTCTTATCAAGTACATCAAAATAAGAACTATCAAAAATATTATATAATAATGCTTTAATAATAAAATAATTAAAATTATTGTGAATCATTGAAATTGAACAACAAAATAACATAACATAATATTCATTAATGCAAATTTCAATATTTTGACTTAAAATATATTCAGGATCACTTAATATTTTTTCAAGTTCATTATACTCTTTCAAGTACTTTTTAACAAAATATAAATTGTTAAAATTCTTTTTTATAAACATTCTTTTAAGTTTATAGTATTTGTACTTTTCTTTTTTTATATTAATTAAATTTATAATATTATCTCTTGTATTATATGTTATTCCCTTGAAATTCTTATTTCCTTCTAAGAAATTTTTATATTCTTCTGAATTATATATATAATCTAAATTTATATCCTTTTTTTTATAATATTTAAATTTATAAAGTTTGTCAATATCAATATTATATCTTGAATAAAATCTTTCATAACATTTATATTTATCATTATAATTATTACTTAATACAAGAATGAAATAATCAGAAAAAAATGTATTTATAAATTCTTCAATTTTTTTATCTTCACAAGTAACAAACAATTCATTTGGAAAAAATACATCATCATTATATTCTTTTAAATACTCTATTGGAAAATGTAAAGGTATTCGAAAATAATCATATCGTATATATAAATGATATTGCTTAATCTTCTTTATACAATATTTAAATATATTAATATCTCTTCCATAAAAAAGTAACATTTCAGAAATTATTTTAGATTTACCAGTAATATCGAGAGCATCAAATGTATTTTCAAACAAATTTTTAAATTCATTATGGTAAAAATATTCATACAACTCAAATACAAAATTAAAATAATTATGTTTATTACCATAATAATAAAATGAATAAAATATTTTAGTGGATATATAATTATACTTATATAAATACAATAATATTGTTATCTTATTAGATAAACGCTCATGTATTAATAATAAAAAATCATTATTTTTTTCGATCATTAATTGTTCTATAAAATATTTATTTATAATAAATATATTAAAAATAATATAATGATTATTTAGATGTGGATAAATTGTGAAATCTTTCCGAGAAATTAATTCTACTAGTTTTTGATACTGCTTTCTATTAAATATCATAAAATATTGTCCAGCTAATATACTGATTTCAATTACATTTTCATGATCTTTTATTTTATTATTTGTAAATAAAGGCTCATATAAAAAAATTCCTTTTTTTGCAATTTTTAATAATGTATCAGGATTACAAGTACTATTTAATTCTTTATAAAATAATTCTGTATTATCCATTTAATGAAGTATATATTTATAAAAAAAAAGTACAAAATATTCCAATTTTAAACAATTTTATTTTATTTAACTATTATAAAAAATAAAATCACTTGATAACTTGATAATAACATATTTTTAAAATATATTTTAATCATATCAAATTTTTTGATAAAAATATAGTATTTTATTATATATATAATTATAATAATATTAAAAATAATAAATTAGTTGAATTATAATTATTTATTATATTTTTAAAATGATTATTAATTAAACTTTGATATTTAACAAAAATTAAATAATAAAGTAAAAATGAAGTTCTTTTATTTCATATTAATATTATTGTTCATAATTAAAGTTTATAGTAGTGCTCATGATCACATGAAAGAATTGTTTGCAATATTAACATATGCAGTGAGTGATGATGATGGAAATATTGTTATGGACGTTGATAGTAATAATAAAAAGATTGAACTTAAAGTTAATGTTAGTGGTCAAACTGGTCATGATATAATTATAGATATTAAGGATATTATTCCTAATTTAAGAAATAATAAAGTAACTTTTAGTAAATTACACGATTTAGCTGATACAATATATAACACATATTTTCCAACAGGAACAAATCCAGCCGACATTATTAATTCATATGATTTAATAAATGTTTTAACAAAATCAACAAATAATAATCCTATTTCATTATTTTTGGGATTAGAAAATAAAGAAATAAATTATTTATCAAAAAGTAATATAAATAAGCATATTTATAATTATATTAAAAATAAAAGTATAAATGACCTTAAAGGAAATCAAAATCAACCTGTTAACATCAATAATCCATCAAATAAACTTACATTAAATACAAACAATTCAAATTATTCTTCTAAATCAGATCTAATAGCTGCTATAGCTGCTCAATGCATAAATGCCAGTATATTTTGTAAAGATATACACTTTGAAAGTACTCGCGATTTTGATAAGAATAATAATGATAAACTCAATACTTTTATAATCACAACAAAAAATGGCAATACTATTAAACATTCATTTATTATAGATGATGGGGAATTAAAAATATTGTCACATCCTTTTACTTTAATTGAAACTAAGGATAGCAATAATAATATAATTTATTCAGTAGATAGTTCATTTTCTCCAAATAGTATAACATACAATGATGTAATAAACTATAATAATGGTTATCATAAACACTATACTACAAGTAATAGAGTACAAGATCCAGGAATTGGAATTATATATCAATTTGGAACAATTCTTGAAAAGAATGGTAATAGATATGACCCTAATAACTCAAATGATCCTTCTTATTTCGTAAATGATAATACACTTAATTCAATATCTGTAAAGGGTTATATTGCGAAAAACAGTGTTCTTACAAGTCCAGCAAATATTAATCCCGATGACAATATTGTTTGCTCAAAAAGTAATCCAGTTTATAAAAAGTTAGAAGGTATTATTTTAGAATTTATAAAAGAACGTCAAAGTAAAGGATTAATATCTCAAACAAAACTTGAAAAAATTAATAATTTAACTAAAATATTATCAATATTGAAAATGTTTCCTATAAAAACAAATAATAAGTTTGAAGGAATAGTTAAAGAAAATAATCATATTATTGAATTGAAAAATACATTATCTTTTTCTCAATCAATTCAGTCATTAATAAATACTGGAAATTTATGTACATTTAATAAATTAAGAAAAAGAGCAGGAGAATCGTGTCAACGTTCATCATTGCTGGTTACCGATTTTGATGTAAACAATCCTTTGATTAATACTTTAATTATGGTTCGCGATAAAAAGATTAATTCAAATATTTTATTAGATGACGATATTTATATTAATGATAATAATGATAATGATGATAATGATAATGAAAATGATGATAATGATTACGACAATGAGAATAACGAAAAAATTAAATATTTAAGTTTAAAGAAACTATATAAAAATGCTGAAAAGATAAATGATGTTTGGGACGGGTTAGTAAATGATTATATTAAAAATATAGACCAATTTAGTGAAAAAGAAAGTATAGAATTTATTAAGAATTTCAATGAATTTATTAATGGTTGTAGAAATAATATTTCTAAATCAGAAATTTCAAATAATAAATTTATTGAAAATATTAATGAAGATGATATAAATAAATTGGAAGTAAATTTACAAAAAGTTAAAGATATTCATGAAAAATATCATGAAACTAATTTAATTGACGATAATGGCGATGATTTAATTAATGATATTGAGTTTAACAAAAATTCACAATCTAAATTATATAAAGATAAATTAATTGAAAATATTAATAATTCTTATAATTTATTAAACGAAAATTCCGAGGAAATGCACATTTGCATGTTATTTAATTTTGGTAAAGATAATAAAGAATTTGATGAAGACAGAACGAAAGAAGTTGATCTTTTATGTGAAGATATTGAAAATATGAATATTAATGAAAAGGATAAAGAAGAATTCAAAAATAAATTATTATATCTTTTTAATGAGTTTGATAAATTATGGAGTGTATTTGAGGAGGATAATTCAAATAGTGATGAGATAAAAAACAATTCCGAAGTTGTTCTTAAACTAAGAAATGCGTATGCTAAAAAACTAAAAAAGGAATTCTTTTATGATAATGATGTACAATCTATTCAATTAATCGATGATAGTAATATAAAATCTACAAATATCATTAATTTAGATCATGTGAATGCTGATAAAGATAATTTCATTGATTATATTTCCAATGATATTAATTCAAAACCCTATATTAAGCTATTCTTTGATAATCTTAAAATAAAAGTATTAATGCTAGGTGAAAACAAGGATCAGTTAAGTGAAGATATTTTTAATAATATGAAATTGTTAGAAAATAATATTATGAAAAAAATACAAAATATGAAAGAATATTCGTCTGCTGAGGGTCATTTTGAAGAAGCCGATCATCTACTTGAATTGATCAATAATTATAATGATTTAGTTTCTGTATGCATACATGAAAATAAAGTTAATAATGATGGAATTACCGATGATATAAATCCGATAGACATTGAAAGCGATAATGAATTAAAAAATCGTTTGAATTATATTGCAACTAAAAAAGCAAATGAAGGTATAAATAAAATTTTTAAAGAAAATCCAGAAAAATTTAACAATGAAGAAAATAAGGAAAGATTTGAAGATTTCATTAATACTGCAGGAGATGACTCTATCAAATTTACATTTGGAAATGACAGTGTTAACAAAGGAACTCTAAAAGATTACAATAGGTTCTTAAAGACTCCTGTTAATAGTGAAGGTGAAGCCTTGGTCAAAATTATTGAAAATTCATCCAATGAATATGGAATATCTGAAATTTCTGATAGTGCTAAATTAAAAATTAATCTGGTAAAGAATGCTAGTCCAATGAGCAGAGATCCAAAAGATATTGATGAAGTAGTATCAGTTTCTAATAAGCTTGTTTCCATAAGTAAAAATTGGAGTAATATTGAAACATATCAAGAACATAATTTTAGAACATTTATGAATTTTATAGAGTCTGTAAATAAATACGATGATTACGCAGTTGGAGATGTCGAAAAAGTTAAAGATAATGAGGACGGATTTATCGATTTAAAATCTATATACAATAATAATGAAAAAAACCTAGAAATACGCAATTATCACGATCTATTTTCAAATATGAATGATCTTTTATTAGAAATAAATGAATTCGAAAACTCTTTAAATGCCGTTGAAAAGGAACAAGTAAAAGAAAACTTAAATGAAATCAAAGGTAACATCGATAATGCCATGAATGAATTATATAAACACATTAAAGGAGCTAAATTTAAATTGTGTGAATCTGCTGGTAGAGAAAATAGTGAACAATTCAGTAAAGCTATTAATGAATTTAATGAAATTAGTAGTGGTGCCAAAATGTTATTTAATACCCATTCTAAATTAACTAATGGAGATAATTCGAACAATTCTAATGATTTGGAATCAAAATTAAGTAACCTCAATAAATTAGGTTCTGTTAATTCTACCAATAATAAATTAAGTTTAAAAAATAAATTAAAAAATAAAGTATTAAAATTAATGAAAAAAGCTATAAGAAAAACAAAAAGATTTACTTAAAAAATTAATAATAGCAGTAATAATAAATAATAATATATAATAATATATAATTAAATATTAATTATTTTCAATTTTTAATATTATATAATATTATATATTTAAAATATTAAAAAAAATAATAAATAATAATAATAAAAGTAGAATGATATGTCAAATAAAATAAAAGAAATATTAATAATATAATATATATTAATATTTTTTTTAAAACATTTGCTTTTTTTTTTTTTAAAAAAAAAATAGTATTTATATTTATAATTAAAATATTAATTTTGATATTATAAAATATTTTTTAAGTGATAAAGTAAATTTATATATTATAAAGTACTTTAATAATAATTGAAAATTATGTGTTTTAATTTTTTTTTTTAAAAAAATATAATAATAATTTGTTAAATAAGATCTTTTTAAAAAACTTTTTTTTTGTAATATTTATAATTATATTACCAACACTTTCCATAATTTGGTTTACATCCTGTACCACAGTACTTACTGCTTGTACCACAATAACCGTACATACTACAGCATTGATTGTTTTTGCATATATAGATACCGTCTTGTTTACTTCCACAATTGCTATTAGAAAATATAGTTGGAATTTGAGGATTTTTTGAAGTTGAGACTGTTTTAGCATAATAGGTTTTAGTACCAACAATATAAGTTCTATCAGGAACAGTAAAATTATTAGTATAAGTAAATACACTACTACTACTTTTTGAGGAAGTCTTTTCAGAAGTTATAAATTTTGTAGTTAAAATTCTAGTTGTAGTAGTTCTTTTTGTATTAGTTAAATTAGATTTATATGTTTTGGATTTAAAGTTTGAATTATCTAATTCATTTTCTAATCTATTAAAAACATCAGAATTATCTAATTCATTTTCTAATTTATTGAAAACATCAGAATTATCTAATTCATTTTCTAATTTATTAAAAACATCAGAATTATCTAATTCATTTTCTAATTTATTGAAAACATCAGAATTATCTAATTCATTTTTTAATTTATTAAAAACATCAGAATTAAATAAATTATTAGAATATACCAAAGTAATAATTGTTAATAAAAATAAAGTACATTTAATTAATACCATTTTCAAAATTAATTCAAAATTAATTTAAATAAAAACTAATTATTATAGTATAATATTTTTTAGTAATAACATATATACATACTATTACTATATTAATTTATTAAAATATGAATATTTATTTTTTTTTATATATATATTTTAAAAAATTAATAATCAATTTATATATAAAATTATTTTAATAAATTCATAAAATTAATAAATAAATTAAAATATCATAAAGACTTTGTGTATTACTATTTTCAGAATGTATAAGACTCTTTTTACATATTTTATTAGTAATTATATAATGAATATTTAAAAAAAAAAGGTAAAGAAAGAGATTAATTTTTAATTTTTGGGATATTTGTAAAAAAATAAAATATTTATTTTAATTTAAAATAAAAAAAAGGTAATTGTAAGATTAAATACATCAAAATATTATCTGATTAGCAGTATTATATTTTTTTAAATTAATGACATTTTAAAATTATTAACATAAATATATATTTTACCATTGAATAGTAAAACCCAACTCACAAGAAAGTTCACGAGCTTTGCAAAAACATTTTGATTTTTTAAATTCATTATATTCATAAATAGGATGCGGAACTTCTACAACCGATGACTTAATTTCGTTAATAGACTTTCGAACTGAAATGGCTTTTGTACCAAATAGCATAAAAACAACAGGGTGGTCATTTGAAATATACTGTACTAGATTATTAATAAATGGTTCCCACAACAAATGATAATGATATGGTAAAGGATCAGCAATAGTTCGTGTAAAGCAAAAATTACATAAAAATATTCCATTATTTAGCCATTTATCTAAGTGATGATTGTATGGTCGCTGAAAAGTAGCTACTGTATCTTCTAAATTTTTGTAAATACGTTCCAATAATAATGGTGGATTACAGTTTTTAGATCCAAAAGCTATGTCTGAAATATCTCGAGTATTTTTATACGGCATATCACCTATCATTACAACTTTAACATCACTTAACTTGACATACTTGAAGATTCCAAATACATCTTCCAGTGGTGGTGTAAAATAAGTATTTCTCAACTGATTATATATATGTAATACTAATTTAGAATTTTTTATAAAGAAATCGTCCCAAGACATGTGCGTCACCACTAATTTTATTTTCTTCCACTTTCACTCTTAACTTTTATTATTTATTAATTTTTTAATATTTAATATTAATCAAAATTATAAAGATAAAGCTATCAATAAATATAATTTTTTATTTTAATTTTAATAAATTATTCATAAAACAAATCAAGGATATGAGAAAGTTTTTATAAAATGGTTTTTCCAAAATTAAAATATTTTTGATATCTCAATACTAATCGTCATTTATTTTCATTTGACATTAATATAATAATGTAAAAAAAAAGTTGCTATTATTTATGATTGGTTCATGAATTTAATGAAATAAAAATACTTTTTTTTATTTCTTTATAGTATTTTCATAGGAAATACTTTTGGAAATATATTATATTTTAAAAAATAAATATTAAATATATAATATTTCAATTATTTAAAATTTTTAGATATATATAATAATATAATAATATAATAATATTGTTTTTTTAAAAAATATTACATTATATAAAAGGTTTTTAAGGATATTTAGATTTAATTATCAAAGTGTCAATTATAAATTCAAATTAACAAATTTATATAATTATTTTTATTTTTATTTTTTTTAAATATTATTAAATTTTAAATAATTTTATTAGTTTTACAATAATAATTAATAAGAGTGAATTATGTATTATTAAAGGAAAGATATACAGTAAATTTAATTTCATTGGTCATCATAAAAATAAAATAAAAAAAAAGTTATTATTCTATTTAAATAATAGTATAATAAACTATAATTTTATTGTTCTACATACATGTATTTCTATTTACTATAAATTATAAATAAAAACCAAATAAATTTTCAAATGTAATAAATATAAATTTTATAAATATAAATGTAAATATAAATATTTAATACTTATTAATTTTTTAACGACATTGAAAAAGCATATTCCAAAAATGAATCATCTATATCTTGGACGTTTGTAGAAAAAGGATAATAATAGATTTCATCATTATTATAATCACGTACAAAACCATCTTTATCGGTAATAAGGTCTTCCATACTCTTGACCAGTTCTCTTTGCATGTAGCCTGTAGAAGAAGTGTTGAGAGAAGTTGAAATAATTCCAGCACGGCCTGATTTTGAATGTATAAATAGTTCCTTTGCTGTAAGTCCTTCGGAATAGGAACTCTTAATATAGCAACTTTGCAAAACGGCTTGAACTCCTACTGACATTAAAATTTGAATGACATTATCGATTTTCCCTTTCGAACCACTATTGACAATATTGGTTAGATTATTGCTAATCGATTTAGATAAACTTTCTAATAATGGATAATTTTCTAAATAATACTTTCTTATTTTTTTTATTTCTTTACTATCTTTGTCTTGAGAGATAATAGAAGAATCTAAATTTGGTAGTTGTATAGCCGATAAAGTGTCAGGAATTTTTTCCAAAATGGATGTAAATTCATTTTCAATGCTTGGGTCTGGTATACAATCTGAAATGGAAATACTTATAATGTGAAATAAATTGTATTCATGAACCATACGTTGTACATCCCACATAAATTCAAGTAAAAATCGTTACCATAGTGAGTAATAAATTTAACAATACAGTTTGATTGGCACCATTAATAGTGTGAAGTAGAATACCATGGTCTACTAAATATTTATCACCCATTTTTAAAGTTAGTGATTTTGGAATCAACAATGAAAGTAAGTGCTTATATGGTATTTTATCGGTATTCATTCGTGATTTATAATATTTACAAAATATATTCCATTCCTTTTTTGATATTTTTAATCGTTTACATATGTTTTCGATAATATGGGGTTCGACAATACTGTGATCCTTTGTCATATTGTATAAGCCAGTTAAGGTATCTTGAATAAATTTAATCATGAGTGATCCATCCTTAAATGAACGGATATTATTTGAAATGTTCAGTTTAGTAGCCAATTCCTTTTTAGATTCCTCTCCTGGTAGCCAAAAAATATTCATTTCATCTCCGTCAAAATCAGCCTGAAAAACACTGGCTATTAGAGGATTAATTTGGATGGTTCGACTGCTACTAGGAAAGGAGCGAACGGATAATATAGAAGTAGTTTGGAGTGTAGGTTGTCTATTAATAATTACATAGTCATTTGGCTTATATCCATGGGGAATTAATTGATCTGTAAATTCTTTTGGTATCAATATTTTGTCCAAGGGAATATTTATATTTGGCACGATGACGCTACGAAGACAAAAGTTTTGTCTTTTGGCTAAACACATACTTCTAAAAATTCCTGTTTTTCCAGATAATATTTGCTTAATGAAATTTTTATCGGAATTTTCGGTAGTATCGGTGGAACTATGGATTCCAAGAATTTTTTTATATAGATTGAATACTTTTAATCCATATCCACCATACGAAATAAGGTTGGTGTTGCTTTTAAACTGATAGTTTAAATCTAACAGTCTTATATACATGGATGTTATATTATTATGAATCATGATATTGTTGGAATCCATAATTGAAGGTCTCATATTTATGGGTAAAACAGGTATATTTTTGAGAAATACTTTCAGCATTTTATTTTTCAGTTCAGGGTTTTCACTGAAATCAAAGGTATGAATTAATTCATACATCCTAACAACGGTGAACCATTGATTTCCAAATAAAAATGCATATTCGGATTGAGATTTATTTTCACTATTTTTATTTGATTTACCCTTTGATTTGAATTGGTATTTTTCACATTAAACTTGTGCAAGGAAAATGAAGTACCTTTTATTCGTGTTTCACAGCATCGTGATTTAACATCAAGAGCAACATTATATTTTTTACAAATAGGACATACATGAGTAAGTTCTTTACATAATATATTTACAAATAATGGGTGGACAATGTATTGGTAAATGGGAATCCTTCCTAAATGGCCAGGACATTCAATAACTTTTTTGCATTGTTTACATGGTAATTGAGGATCTAATATATATGACGTGGTATTATCAGTTAATTCATACTTTTTTGAAATTAGAATGGAAAGTTTTTCTATTTGTTCATTACTATATAAATCAAATTCTAGATACATTTGTGTTTTTATTAATTGAATAAAATATATATTATTTTATTTTTTTTTTATTAGAAAAACGGTTTTAACATGTTTATAATATTTATATACTAAAATCAATTTAAAATTTTTTAATTTTAAAATTCATATTTAATATATAATTTTTATTTATTTATTTATTTATATCATAATATATTTTAGACTAATGCATTAAGATAATAAATCATACATACATATATTTATTTAATATATATAGGTATAGTTAATAGAATTGAATTTTAAAAAATAATAATATATATATTTAATAATCTTTTTAATTTATTTTATTATAATTTCTAAAGATTCATTTATATATATATATGTTTTAAATAATAAAAATCTTTATATAAATCCTTTTATTGAAATAAAATTTTAAATATTATAAATGAAGAAATAATAATGATCATAATAATAATTATTATATATTTTATTATATTTTCGTTAATTGTTTTTCTTTATTTTTAATGAATATTAGTATTTGAAAATTCAATGACTTTAAGAAAAGAAGAATATTTATTTTGATATTCATTTAGTAATGGAAAATTTTCGATTGAATATTGCTTTTTTAATTCAAACCCATTTTCCTTAAATATATTAATTACTTTTATGGAACTAATACCACATTCATAGTGATTCGTTACATTTGAATCGACAATATTTACATACATTATATTATCGCATTCACCATGCGTATATCTAAGGCAACTTAACAGATAGGTTAATGATAATTTATCGATTGTATTTATAATTTTATTATTTTCATTAATAATACATTTTCGATAAATTAGTGATGGTGAAGTTATATTTTCACTAAATAATGAAGAATCAAAAAATAATACAATAAATGTTTTTCTTATACAATTTTTGATATTTTTTAGCATTCTTGATATGTCGGTATAAGTCATATCATTTAATGCAAAAAAACATGTGGCAATATCAAAATGATCATTTAACGTAGCTTCCTGAATATTATTCGGGATAATTTTGATTCTATTTTTAATTTCTGAATTTGAAATTCTTTTATTTAAATTTTTTAATTTTTCATGGTTTGGTTCAACACAAACGATCTTACGGAAATGATTCCACTTGTGTATATCACCGCCATTGCCTGTACCGATATCTAATAAAGTTCCTCTAAAATCATTTAAAATATTTTGCTTTATTATATTGTGGTATTTACGCATTAGAACATTGGATTTAGGTGAAAAAATATCAATATTGATTTTTTGATAGGAAGCCAATAAAATACTATTAAATGTATTTATGCTATTTGATACTAATTTATCTTTGCGAACCTTTACAAATTTTTTATTATCTAAATCATACTCTATTATAAAATTTATTTTTTTATTTTTAATACGATGATATTTAACTACTTTTTTGTTGCATGGTACGCCTTCTATAATTTCTATTTTCTTTTTATAATAATACTTTTCAGTAGGGTTTGTAGTTTTGCGATTTTGTACTTTAAACTTATTATACAATTTACATATATTTTTATATTTTTCTACTGATAAATTTAAAAGAGATTTATTCACTCTATGCTCCCTAGCTAAAAAATAGCGTCCATTAAACTCGATATCTACTGTGTTAATAGTTTTAATTTTATAAACTTTAGTATTTTCAAAATAGGTTGATGCTCCGCTGGTTATGACAATACCATCGTTTGGTGTGGTATTTTCTAATTCCGCCGATGATATAAATGTTTGAATATCTTGAAAATCTTTACAGCATTTTATAACCTTTTTAACTATAATTTTTTCAAATTTAAGGTAATCTAAACAATTAAGAATGTTTATTCTTTCTTTGTAAGAGTAACTTCTTAAATCGGATTCACTGTATAAAACATCAAAAGGAATAAAAGTATTATTAATAAATTCACAATCTAATATTAGATGGTAATTACCTTCAATTTCTCTTATAAATTCTACTGAAAAATTTTCAGTTATACTATAAATTTGATTATTAATAACAATTATTAATTTTCTGATACCATCGGTTTTTGCTGATACGAAGAAAGAATCTTTTATCAATGTTTCAGCATTTTTGAATAGTATGTCCAGAGATGGTGTAATCGGTTTTTGAAATTCGAAATTGGGTAAGAGCATAAATAAATAATCTATAATGAAACCGGATATATCAATAATTTGCATAACATCATGAACCATTTTGACCATATCTAATTGGTCATGATAAATATTTTTTGTGAAATCTATTTCAAATTGACTAATTTCATTGTAGTGGGTAACATCTACTTGAACATCTTGATTCATTATAAAAGACCGTCTTTTTTTCAGAACTGGCTCAGTAAAATTTATAATAGTAATTTCTTTTGACTCTTTAATAAAAATTTTATTTAATTTATTAAAACCATTATTAACATTAATGTTAATATTATTATTATTATTATTAGTAGTAGTAGTAGTTGTAGCAATATTAATATTTTCATTGTTTTTATTATTATCATTATTATCATAATTATCAATATCACCATTATTAGTATCATTATCATTATCATTATCAGTAATATCGTTATCAATCTTTAAATAATTTAAAAGATTTTCAGTATTTAAAGATGTTTCAATATTAAGTGCTATTTTAAATACAAAATAGTAAGCTGTTATTAGTGCTATTTTTTTTGTATACTCTACGTGTTGGTCAAAGTCAATACTAATTTCTTTTTCACTATTGGATATAATATATTTAATTAACTTTGAACTTGAGTTGTCATGTTCCTTATATCCATTTAAATTATCATTATTATTATTAGTTTTGATGTTATTTGTAATCTCATTACTATTATTATTACTATTATTATTACTATTATTATTACTATTATTATTACTATTATTATTATTATTATTATTATTGTTATGAATATTGTCGTCTTTAACGTTATTATTATTGATGCTGTCATAGTTGATTTTATTAATATCGTTATTATCATGAATATCTTTACTGGCTTGGCTTTCGGTACTGTTAGAAATGTATTGAGAATTGCAAATTATTCTATATTTAGTAGATTGGTTTTCCTTCAATAAATATTCGAAATATTGATGTGAGTTATACTTTACGAATTCTTCCACATCTATATTTGTATATTTATTCTGAAGTCTAAATTCTAATTCAAAGGTCACATTTTTAGAATTAAAATTAGGATGTTGCTTTATAATCTCGATTTGATTATATATATTATTTAATATTTCTTTTAAAGATTGCTGTTTTTTTAAACATATACAGTTATTTGTAGGAATATCCATTTTTTCAATTAAATACTAAAACAATTAAAATTTAAAATAAATGTACATATTAATTAAATATATATATAAAAATTACTTTAAAATATATTAAATAATTTTATAGTATATAAAAAATTTTTTAAATTATGTCAATAGCTCAAGAAACTTTGTACTTTTTGAATAGTTAAATAAAATGTAGAAATGTAGAAATAAATAATTTTGAAATATTTATATTTAAAATTAATATAATTATTAAAATTTATTATTATCAATATTATTATACAATTAAATTATATATAAATAATATAACAGCAATTCAAATAAAATTTATTTTTTAAAATGATTACATATGTAAAGTAACAATTTATAAATATTTTACAAAGAAATTGTCTCACAACATGAGTACAACAACTACTTCAACTACTACTACTACCACTGATTATTTAACAAAATTTATCGATAAATACAATGTATTTGCAAATATTGATAAATTATTCGTAAAAAAAATCTATGATATAAAAGAATTTTTGGAAAAAACTATTCCGGAATTAAATCATTTGACCATTTCCATACCGAATGTCAATTATGATCAATTAATGGTTAAAAAAGATTATTATTATGTGTCGTTGATTCAAGAACCTTATGAAATAAAAATACCTGCACCTATTGATGGCGTATTTATAGTGGATGGTGTTGAGAAAGTTATTATATCACAGGAAATATTTTGTACACCCTGTTTTATTTATAAAGATGATTGTATAGAATACAAAGAATGTAATCAGTATGGGAAATTCCAATCGTTGGAAATGTTTACCGATTATAATTATATCAAGTATTTAAAAAGAGTGCTTGCTGAAAATGATCGAAACCTTCAAATCAAGAATGTACATACAAATTTTGATATATATTACACCTTTTCAAATGAAGATCGTCAAAAAAAACTTTCTGAAGTTAAAAGACATATTTACCTAGATATAAGAGTTTACTTTTCTTTATTTTTCCAATATCTTCGTGTGAAAGGAATTAAATCTCATCAAAAACAAAATATTTCTTTATTGTATATTCTTCACTATTTAAAACCGGAATTATCATTGACTGAAATAAAGAATATTATCATTTCTACAGTTATTGGAAAGAATCTACCAAAAAATATTGACATTATTATTCCGGATGCATTTCCCGAAGATACATTTGAAAGCATCATTTCTCATCGAAAGGAATCCAAGGACGAAATAGTAACTGTAATTAACAAAATAATAGATAGTTATCTTACTCCTGACTCGCTCCATCCTGTTATTGATAATGAAGCAGAAAATAAGTCAGCTTACAATAATACCAAATTTTATACTTATTTGACCATGGCAAGAGCTTTCCTTTATGATACAAAGGAACATTATAATAATCGCATTGATACTTTCCCATACTCAATGTACCGCTTTATTAAATATTACGCGTTGGAAAATAAAAAAGCGCCGTTAAATAAATTCGTAAAAGATTTAAATTTTAAATTGTTTAGTAATTGTAACGAATCTATTAGAAATTTAATATTGTCTTAATGGTTAGTATTTAAGACATCAATATAGATCACTCGGGTTCGACTCACACCCTGATCTAAATTTTATTTTAAATTATTTATTTAACAATTTAATTTATGACTTATAGAAACTTATAGAACTTATTCGAAAAAAGAATAAGTTCGAATATTCGAAAAATTAAATATTTATTGTATTTTTATCACGGGATTCATTTTATGTAATTTTTAATTAATTTAAAGAATAATTTCGAAAGAAAATTGAATTTTTTATTTAGCCACTTCAGATTTAGAAAAAGTATAAATAGAAGTGGTTTGAATCAAAAAATTAAATGGTGTGTTTTTATTAACTTGTAACTTTAATTTTTAAAAAATAAAAATAATTATTAATAAAACAATTTTCTAATAAAATTAAACAAATTATATCAACCTATAGGGAAATAAATAATATTTTTCTATATAAATTTTATGAATTCATATATTAGTAAATTTTTATATAGATACACGTTACAGTAATGTTAAGACAGGAATTGTTCGGTCTTACTTTAAAGATTATTCAGCAATCGCTGTACAAACCCTTAGCAAACGCTCTTACTATGATAAATTGTCGCATTTACGAAGAATTCAAATTCCGATTAATACGGAAAGTGAAAATTCGGAATTGAGAATGTCTTATGATTATGGGTATTTTTGTCCTTTTGAAACACCGGAATCTAAAGATGTAGGCCTTGTAAAATATTTTGGATTGTCGGTATTGGTAGCCCCGGACTTTTCAATAGACAAATCAATTTTACGTTCTTTCATTGATGATCACATGAATACTTGTTCAAAAGACTTACTGGAATATCCTGTATTATTGAATAGCAGATTCATTGGTTTCACTTCCATTGACTTTGTCGAACATACCTACAAAGAATTGAAATTAACTTATCCATTTATTAGTTGTCTATTTGATAATACAGCGTTCTATCTATTTACGGATGAAGGAAGAATTATGAGGCCAATAAAAGTTTTAAAAGATGGAATTGAAATAGGCGTAAGATTTATTGATATTTCTGAATACAAATGTAATACTGAATATAAATATGAAGAAATAAATCCAAATTTTGTGTTTGGTCTAATCAGTGCACTTTCACCATTTCCAGGAAACAATCATGTTCCAAGACTAACATTTCAAGCCGGTATGACGAAACAGTGTATGTCGAATGATAGTACAATATTTCAATTTAATGATAACTCAAGAAGATTAATTAATGCCCAACGTCCATTTTGTATGACCAAATTAGAATCTATTTTATCACGTAGAGTATGTCATTATCATCCCTTAAGCATTTTATTAAACAATCCCAATAATAATTCGAATAATCTATTTAATCTATTTATAAATATTGATGATGAAAATGATGAAAACGGATTTGAAATGATAAATGAAAACAATTCTTATTCAGATGACACTAACAAAAATAGTCATATTAAATTGAAAAAAAATATAAAATTAAATAACGACGAATTTAGAAGCCGAATTGACCTTCTTACAAATATAAACATTGAAAAAGATGAAAATAACAGTAATAATAACTCAACGACAACATCATCAGCAATAACAAATAATAATACTTATCATAGATTTAGTGGTCAGAATGTGGTGGTAGCTATTATGGCATTTGGAAATAATCAAGAAGATAGTGTCATATTCAATGCTAAAAGTATAGAAAATGGCTTATTTAGTAATATTAAATATAGATACCAATATATTTCCTACAATACTAAGGAAGAAATTTTATTGAATATAAATGAAAATTATGAAAATGGATTGCCAAAACCAAATACACCGATTGCACAAAATGTATACAGTAGTAATGAACCATTATTTAGAAAATACAATTTTATTAAAAACGAAGTTTCAGATATAGAAAATATTTTTAGAAAGCCGGTTATTGTTGATCGCTGTACTACCTTTATTAAAGATGATATTTGTTATTGTTGTGTGGAAGTACAGCATATATATAAACCACAGCAAGGAGATAAGTTTGCTAGTCGCTATGCTCAAAAGGGAGTCATTGGATCAATATTACCAGAGGATGTATTACCTAAAACGGAACATGGAATAATACCAGATATCATTGTTAATCCACATGCCTTTCCATCCAGAATGACAGTTGGCCATTTAATCGAAATGTACGTCGGTAAGTGTATGGTGATTGATCCTCAGAAATTTGGAACATTTTTTGATGCTTCCATAGAAAGTAATGATATAAAAAATTTCAGATCAACATTTATTGAAAGTGGAATACCGATCATGGAAAAAATGATTGATGCCAAAACAGGAATGAATATAGGATCTGCGTTTGTAGGCGTATGCTACTATACAGCTTTACAACATCAAGTGGAAGAAAAAATGTTTTATCGAATTACCGGAAATGTTAATTCTATTAGCAAACAACCAACCGAAGGAAAAGCTAATAATGGTGGATTGAGAATAGGAGAAATGGAAAAAGATGCATTAGTAGCACACGGAGTCAATGCAATATTAAAAGATATGTTTCGAAATAATACAGATATTATGGAAATTAAATATTGTAATATTTGTCATTCAATAAGTACATCAGAAACATGCTGTAATTCTGCAACAAAATCTCTAACAATATCAAATAGTTTTAATATCATGAATTCATATTTAAATTCTATTGGTATACAAACAACTATGTATGAATAATATCTATGAATAATATCTATAAATTTTACAACTTAATATCAGTTGTTTTTTTTTTTTTTTAAAAAAAAAAAATAATTTAATTGATTTTTTAAAAAAATACAATTTAAAATATTTTCTTATTTTATATAATAATAGATTTATAAAAAGATTGCTTAATATCATAATAAAAACCATTGACAAATGAGTATATATTTATAAATTTATCAATGAAAAAATTAAATAAAACTATAAAGTAAAATTTATTCCTATATGTACAATATACAATATTTATTTTTATTTTTATTAATAATATGATTAATAATATTTTTATTAAATACATATATATGTAATGGCGACACAGAAAGAATAGATTAGGATATCTATTCTATTACAATAACACAAGATTTTGAAAAAATAAAATAAAAAATTGTTTTATAAAATATCTTTTATTATAATAGAATTTTAATAATAACAATTACATCGATAAAATGATGAAAAATATCTTCTATTTATATTTTTCCTAAATACATTTATATTATATTATAACTATTTATTTCTTATATATTATTATTTAAAATCTACACTAAAATCTTAATTATTAATAAATATTTAAACTATAACTATTTTTAGTAAAATACAATTGGCAATTCAAATTAAGTACTATTTAATTTGAATATGTGCCCATGTATTATTGATATATTAATCATTTATTATTTATCTATTTCTATAAAAAAAACAATACTAAAACTAGGGATTTAAATTGAGAATATTAATTTACTTGTTAAACATTAAAAATAAATTAATAATTTATTTTGTTTTAAACTTTAATTATTAATAAATAAATTATGTCTCATTTTCTTTTTCTGAATATAATTTGTGTAACTTAAACAATAATACTTGTGGCTTAAGTTACATTAAAGATATCAAACAGAGGCGTTTGATATCTTTACAATCTCTCTCTCTAAGTCGAGCTCCTGCGAGATTAATTTATAAGGAATCTTTACTCGAAGGAATTTCAATTACAAATGGTTGGTATCTGTGCTTGATTAGATTACCAACTTTATTCTTTCTAATTTTCATGGAGGAGTCGTTCGACTTATATTTTGACTTTTTAGAGTTTCTTTCAAACTCTTGTATTAATTGTTTATCTGGAATCTGATCTTCAGAAATCCAAGTGGATTTGTCAAATCCTTTCCATGATAACTTATAAAATGTTTCACCATTAACAGATTTCATCTTTTCAATTTTCTCTGGAATTTTTTCAATTAAATCTGTGTTAAGGTGAATGTTCCTCTTCCTACGATTAGACCTGTCGTTAAACTTGTTTTCAAAGTATGGTTCTAACAATGAAACATGAAAGACTGGATGACATCTCATTGTCTTTGGAAGTTTCAATTTGAAAGCGAGAGAACTAACTTTTCCAATTATCTCAAATGGGCCAAGCATTTGAGGTGCTAATTTTCTCTTTAGGTTAGTTCCAGGAGAATCTTTCAATAACCATACCTTCTTTCCCACTTCGAACTCCGGGGGAATCATTCTCTTCATATCGGCATATTTCTTATATGTTTCTTTTGCTTTTTCTAAGTTTTCTTTTAATAATTTAAAGTTTTCATTCATATCAATTACTCTTTGTTCAGCTCTACTAGGTCTATCATTAGCTGGAATTTCTAAGCTGAACTTTGGATGAAAACCATAATTAGCAAAGAATGGAGATTGATTTATAGATTGTTGTAAAGTATTATTATATGCAAATTCAGCAAATGGGATAAGATCAACCCAGTTATTCTGCTTTTTATTTATAAAACAACGGAAATATTGTTCTAATATGCCGTTCACCCTCTCCGTTTGACCATCTGTCTGCGGATGGTTGGCAGTTGATAATGAATGATTGATATTAAGAAGGTCACAAAGTCTTGACCAAAAGTCAGAAGTAAATTGCGAGCCTCTATCAGAAATGATGGAATCAGGAAGACCATGCAAACGGAAGACATTAGCAATAAAAGCATCAGCAGCAATCGAAGCAGTAGGAAGACAACGTAAAGGAATGGCGTGAGCAAATTTAGTAAATCTATCGACAACAACCATGAGAGTTGTCATATCTCTGGACTTAGGAAGATCAACAATAAAATCAATAGAAATATCAGACCAGGGCCTACTGGGAGTGTCCAAAGGGGATAACAATCCATAAGGCTTATGTCTGGGGACTTTGGATTTGCAACAAGTCACGCAAGATTTGATAAAAGATTTAACGTCTGAATGAAACCTTGGCCACCAAAAGTTTCTGGAAATCAGTTCAGTGGTTTTCTTAATATCGAAATGACCAGCAGCAACAGAATCATGATGAAGTTCCAAAACTCTTGTCCTAAGAGATTTAGGAACATAAATAAGATTATTATATAACAAAAATCCCTCGTTATCAATAATAACTTTATCAATATTTTTAATAGGTGCATTACATGCAGAACCATTCATTTTAAATTGGACAATAGAATTATACAAATCGTCATTTTTAAGTTCTAATAAAATAGAATCGATTAACGGTTTGTTATCGCTATGATGAAACGAAATAGTAAGACAAGAAACATCAGAATTAATATTATTCTCTACATGATCACTTCTACGAGACAGGATATCAGGCTTACCGGATTTCTTTCCAGCTCTATAAATGAGTTTAAAATCAAATCTGGATAAGAACAAATTCCATCTAATTTGTCTCTGAGATAACATTTCAGGTTTTCTAGGAAATGTTAAATTCTTGTGATCAGTATAAATTATGAACGGATGGCGTGCACCTTCTAAATAATGACGCCATTCTTCAAGAGCAACTACAATAGCTAAAAGTTCCTTGTCATATATAGGATAGTTTCTTTGACAACTCGTCAAACTTTTAGAAAGAAATGCAATAGGATGTAATTTGCCATCAAATTCTTGAGAGAGAATAGCACCGACAGCATAATTACTAGCATCAGTTTCTACAATAAATTGTTTATTACTATCCGCATGTTTCAGAATAGGAGCTGACGTGAACAGAGATTTTAATAAAATAAAAGCGTCCTGATCTTCTTTCACCCAGTTAAAAGCAACATTCTTTCTAGTGAGTTTGTGAAGAGGGTTTGCAATTTTAGCAAAGTCTTTAATAAAAATTCTGTAATAGTTGCATAAACCAATAAAAGACTGAACCTCTTTAACATTCTTGGGAACCGGCCAATCGAGAATTGCTTTAACTTTATTTTCATCCATTTGCAATCCATCCTTTGAAATGACATAACCAAGAAAAGTGGTTTTCTCAACATCAAACTCACATTTTTCTAATTTAACATAAAGATTATTTTCAAGTAGTTTCTTAAGTACCTTTTTAACATGCTCATGATGTTCTTCGATATTATTAGAATAAATAAGAATATCATCAATATATGAGATAACAAAATCGTCTAAATAGTCACTAAGGACATCGTTAATGAAGTGTTGAAAAGTTGCAGGTGCATTCTTTAATCCAAAAGGCATAACCAGATATTCAAAATGTCCATATCTAGTACGAAAAGCCGTTTTGTATTCGTCACCTTCTTTAATACGAACAAGATTATAAGCGGATTTAAGGTCTAATTTAGTAAAAATCTTAGCATTTTTCACCCTATCCAAAAGGTCACTAATTAAAGGTAAAGGATATGAATTACGAATGGTAATATCATTCAACTTTCTATAATCGATACAAAGTCTTAGGGAGCCATCCTTCTTTTTAACAAATAAAATTGGGGCACCAGCAGGAGACGATGATTTCCTAATAAAACCTTTATTTAAATTATCATCAATATATTTTTTAAGTTCCTCTCTTTCAACTTCAGTTAATGGATACAAAGGTCCATAAAATAAAGTCGAATCATCTTTAAGTTTGATTTCACAATCATAAGGTCTATGAGGAGGTAACACTTCACAATTTTTTTCATTAAATACTTCACTAAATTCTAAATATTGGGTTGGTACGGCGACCAATTTATCTTTATTAATATCTTTTCCATTATTATTATTATTACTACATGATTCGTTATCATTATTACATGTTTCATTAATTTTTGTTACAATACATTTAACTTTTTTATTAAAACTAATATATTCATCATCGCTATCATCTTCATCATTGATGGTTCTAACAAGGCGGCCTTTAACATATTCTTTTTCTTCATTTTTTGGGACAGAGGGATCTACTTTCGGCTTTTTGGTCAAGCTTCGGTCGAGAACATCATGATCTAACTGATCATTCTTTGACTTCTTTCTTGGTTTTCTCTTTCTTTTGCCTTTATTACAATGTCTGGCACAATAACCAGAACTAAAAGCGATTTTCTTAGAGTCGTAGAAAGCATTTGGATTATGCTTCTTTATCCACGGCAAACCAAGAATAACATCAACACCGGGGACTTGTAATCCATAAAGTTGAATTACTTCGAAGTGATTTTTGCAACGGAGCATGCACTTCTCAGTCCTTTCCCAAACACTAACAACTCCATCACTAACACCTGAAACACGGAATGGTTCCACTTTTTCCAAATTAATACCAAGTTCTTCAGCAAGACTTGGATTAATGAAATTTAATTCAGAACCGGAATCAATTAAAACCTTAATTTTAACTTCCGAAACTTCATTGGTACTCAAGTAAAAGTCCACAAGGTTTAAATCACTTTTCACTCCCTTAACTCCAACTTTGTAAATTTTTGGATTAACAATTTTTGGAGTCCTTTCTTTAACAATTCTTAACACTTTTCTGGGCTTTACTCTATTAGGACAATTAAATTTTAAATGTCCCGGTTGTTTACAAAGAAAACATAACCCTTTTTTCTTTTCTTCTTCAAAGTTATCTATGTTTTCATTGTAATTTTTACTTGATCCTTGAATATTCACATACCTTTTTCGTTTATTCTCTCTACTAATTTTAAATACATCCACATCCATAGGATCATTAGCCCTTCTACCATTAAAATAAAATTCACTTAAAGAATTCCTTTTCATCATATCTTCAACTAAAATAGTTGAAGAAATCAATTGTTCAATTGAAGTTGGGTTTGATTCAATGAAAGCCAACTTCTCCCTAAGTGGTGGTAATAAACCTTTCAGAAACATGTAGATTTTTGCGCTATCATTAAAGCTTGAATTTTGGCTAATACGTTGAAACTCGGTAATGTAATCTAATACCTGACCAAGTTTCCTTTGGCGAAGATTATCTAATTTTCCGTTAGCTACAACGGTATCGTATCTATAACTGCCAAAATTAGCCTTCAACCTATCTACAAATTCATCATAATGGTTTAAAACCCCACTATTATTCTTCATCAACACTGAAGCCCATTCCAAAGGTTTACCAGAGAAGTATGATATAACGAAGTCGACCTTGACTCGATCTGTATTGTACAGTGTCGGTCGAGTACGAAATACCAACTCCACTCTAGTTAAAAATCCATCTAATTCACGTTGTTTACCAGAGAATATCGGTGGAGCATTAATAATGTTCCCCGAGTTCCCGGAAACACCCACATTCCTATCACCCATTTCCAAATTCAAATTTTCAAATTCACTAATTAAACCCTCCAACTTACTAAAATAAATAAAATGTTTTCTTACTACTATTTCAAGTAAGTAATTTTTTTTTTTTTTTTTTTTTTTTT
Source organism: Piromyces finnis (assembly GCA_002104945.1). Classification (NCBI taxonomy): domain Eukaryota; kingdom Fungi; phylum Neocallimastigomycota; class Neocallimastigomycetes; order Neocallimastigales; family Neocallimastigaceae; genus Piromyces; species Piromyces finnis. Next base: position 118,537 of record MCFH01000083.1, on the reverse strand, counting down.
AATTATTTATAAAAGATAATTTTAGTATATCTAACAATACAAAAGTTATTCAGACGCGTTCTGCAAAAAGCAGTGTCGAACAAGTTTTGTACTACTAATCAATCCTTAATGGTTATTCTTGGTCCTTTCTTCCCACTCGGCGGCGGTAGATTCAATTTCAACCCAGTAGTTATTCCTTCTTTTTTCTTCTTTTACTCGGCGGTAGACTCAATTTCAACCCAGTAGTTATTCCTTCTTTTTCTTCTTTTACTCGGCGGTAGATACCCTAACGTATTCTTGGTTTTCGTTAGGTAATTGTTATTGTAATGGCGACACAGAAAGAATAGATTAGGATATCTATTCTATTACAATAACACAAGATTTTGAAAAAATAAAATAAAAAATTGTTTTATAAAATATCTTTTATTATAATAGAATTTTAATAATAACAATTACATCGATAAAATGATGAAAAATATCTTCTATTTATATTTTTCCTAAATACATTTATATTATATTATAACTATTTATTTCTTATATATTATTATTTAAAATCTACACTAAAATCTTAATTATTAATAAATATTTAAACTATAACTATTTTTAGTAAAATACAATTGGCAATTCAAATTAAGTACTATTTAATTTGAATATGTGCCCATGTATTATTGATATATTAATCATTTATTATTTATCTATTTCTATAAAAAAAACAATACTAAAACTAGGGATTTAAATTGAGAATATTAATTTACTTGTTAAACATTAAAAATAAATTAATAATTTATTTTGTTTTAAACTTTAATTATTAATAAATAAATTATGTCTCATTTTCTTTTTCTGAATATAATTTGTGTAACTTAAACAATAATACTTGTGGCTTAAGTTACATTAAAGATATCAAACAGAGGCGTTTGATATCTTTACAATATAATACATGTACTTTTCAACCTATAAAACTAACATTTAATTTTGCAATATTTTAATTTTTATAAAAATTTAATAAAATAGTGAAAAATTATTTTATTATTTTAAATTATTATCACATTTATATATATATAAATATATATATATATCAACAAGAGCTATAGAGTAACTATATAATATTAAAATTTTAATTTGATAAGAAATTTTAATTTAATATTCGATAACCAATAATAGATTCAATTGAACGGTTGGTATCAGTTGTCATTACATTGTTTATTCTTATATTGTATTTAATTAAATCCATACGAAAATCTTCCAAACTGTAATTAATAGCTCTAGTTGAAACATATTGCTTAAACCAATTTTTATATAAGGAATAAAGTTCATCGATAGGAATGGCAAAAGTGTCATTTTTATCAATAATATACTTTTCTAAGAATCGAGCGATATGATCACATCTCATAATGAAATGCTTTGTGGCATGAATTACACTTTGAGGGATCTCCAGATTCGTATAGTCCTTTTGATAATTTTGAATCAAGATGTGCATTAATGCTTCAGCATAACTTTGAACATGGGAACCTTGCCACATTGTATTGGCATGCTTGATGGAGGTATTGTTAATGTTTTGAGTGGAGGATAATATTGAAATATTCATCTTGTTCACAAAACGTTGAGTGAAAGGAATTACCAAGATTCTGTCAATTAAAGCATTGTCCAAATTGGATATAGTTAATTTATCATTGGTATTGATAATCGGTAACAAATCAACATAAACGGTTTGCAAATCCTTATACAAAGATCTAGTCTTAATATACCCGACATTTCCTGTAATGGCTTTAGCATCACCGGTGATATTGATAGATCGTGCATCTGGTTCTTCACATATCGAAATTCTGCAGTTATTAAGATCCATCATATGAGGACTAGGTTTATCGGCGCTTGTAGACTTTCCTAAAAATAAAGATACGTTTGGAGTGGCAGCATAATCTCCAAGTGCAAGTCGCAACATATTGGTAAAGGTAGTTTTACCATTACGACCAGATCCAATGAAAAATAGAATGGAACGTAATTTATTACCAAGAGTAAGGGTAGAAGCAATCACTTTCAATACATATTCTATTAAATCATCCTCAACGAAAATTTCTCTTAGAAATTGATAGACTTCTTCTATTTTATCTTTGTTATCATTGTAGTAATTGTAATTGGTTGATTTCAGACAAAAGTCATTAGGACGTCCAGGACGTGGAGCATTGATACCAAAATCATAAACATAATCTTCGAATCTTAATACATTACCTTTATCAATGCGTTTAATAAAATCATATGTATAAAAGAAGGTTTCAAGTTGTTCCAAATGATTGTAGATTATGGTATGATTGGTAAAGAAATTCATTAATTCATTAGTGATGCCATCCAAAGATATATTGTATTCGAGGCACATATTCTTAAGGTTTCCGGTTAAATATAAATTTATTTCTTTAGCTATATCGTAAGAACTAATCGATTCCCATCCATTAAGACTATAGAAAAATTTATACCATTCTTTATCACTGTATACAAAATATCCCAAATTTAAAATAATAAATATATTGAATATGGAATGATTTGTTAATACTGTTTTACTGTAATATTTTTTTATAGTCATTAATCGGGCAATATTTACAATGCGTAATCCAAATTCGTCAATACAACTATAAATTATGTCAATAATATCATTTTTGAACTTTTTATTTTCCAAAGCATTGTTTTCCTCAATCTTTATATTATTTAATCGGTTATTAAGAATTCCAATTTCTATATTTGTCATTGTATCTTTTTCATCTTTTTTATCAATTTGTACATTATATGTTTTTAGGTAGTTAGCAATTAATGTATAAGATTTTGATTTTTTGGTTTCATCATGTTTTAACAAGATAAATAAAAAGTATACAATTGGATGGTATATATTAATACCATCTGTCTCTATTTCTTTTGTACTTAAGGATACCATTAACAAATTATTGTATTAATAGATTATTATTAAAGAAGACTTTGTAAACATAAAATAAAATAAACTTATTTTCATTTTAAAAATAAAATTGAAAATTTTAATATATTTAAATTATAAGTTAATGAGAATTTAATGCATTTTATATTGATAGAATTCTTACATAAACTGACATTAATTTTTACTTTTAAAAAAAAAAATAACTTTAATCTTTAATAATAATTTATTTACTTAGATTAAAAATTTAAATAGAATATAATGTATATTCATTTATATAAATCAAATAATTTTATTTATATATCAATCATCATATAACTCTCTTTATTATCATTATTATAATTAATGTTAATTACATATATTATTCCAATTTAAACATCCAATAACATTAGTAAAATAGATGAATTAATGACGTCATAACTAAACTATTTACAAATATATATAAATATATCTTTTTAATAACTAAATAAATTATTTTTATAAGATTTTTATTATTTTTATAAGATTTTTATTATTTTTATAAGATTTTTATTATTTTTATAAGATTTTTATTATTTTTATAAGATTTTTATTATTTTTATAAGATTTTTATTATTTTTATAAGATTTTTATTATTATTATTATTATGCTAAAAAGGTTAGGGCATAAATAAAATTTCATTAAATAAATTCATATTTAGTTTTAATTTCCTTAGAAAGTGCATCTTTACTAATTTCGACATTATCGAGTAATATCTCAATAATTTCACGTTTTGAATATTTGTTTTCTTCAGCATAGGTAATAATGTATTCTTTATCATCAATATTTAAAGGTAATACAAAGAAGTGATAATACTCTGGCAATTTTTGTAATTTGATATCCTTTTTAATTTCTTTGTAAGAAATTTCTAAAGCTAATTGAATATTAGGAGTAAATATAATTGGTGTACTTTCAAAGATTTCCTTTTTACTACTACTTTTAAGTGGTGGTTTGTAACAAAATGTATTGCTTAAGCTGCTTGTGATGTGAGGTTTCAATGAACTAATAATATCCAAAGGGAATTGGTCGTTATTTAAGTCAGCAAGTAATTTGTACATTAATTCTATTGTTTTTGTTAATTTCTTAACAGTAAAAGATTTATCTTTTTTGGTTATTGAAACTTGCTTACTTATCGTATTTAAGACAAGAGTAATGGCGTCAGTAATTGCTGTACGCTTTAGTTCATTTAATCTCATTTGAGATAGATTCTTTACTACTTCTGACATTTCTTGATTTATACTTTTTTTTTTTTTTTTTTAGTTTTTCTTATTTATAAGGATTAAAAAAAACAGAAACTTTACTTTCTAATTTATAATTTATAAAATATTAATTAAATGAAATAAAAATCATTTGTTGTGAATGGAATATCATTGAGTATTTATATAAACAAATATATATTTGTTTATTTTTAAATACACCAATTAATTGATTATAAATATTAAGTTTTATCTTATTATATACAAAAAAATGCATTTAATTAGATATATATATATTTAAAATTAATAGGTTTATAAATAATTAATTAAATAAAAAATTTAATTAATTAGTTAATTAACTGATTTAGTAATAGATTATAATATATAAAATGATTAAAATAATTAGGTTCATTTGATAAAAAGTAAGTTAAATAAAAATGAATTTAGACTCTTCTAAAATTACTCATCAATTAAAAGGAAACAGTTTCAGCTATGATAAAAGTATCCATCAGCAAATTCACTATAAATTGTTAAGTACTACTACTGGAAAGTATAGCAATTCATTATACGTTAATGAATTTATCGATTTCTTAAAGGTTCATATATTTTATCGTAGTGATTCAAATGAAAACGAAAATCGCTTCAATAAATTAAATATTTCGATGCTATATTTAATTTATATTATTAAGAATTATGAATATCCGAAATTTCATTCCAATGACATTAATAATCCTAATTATAGGGGTAAAATTAATGAACTTTTAAAAGACATTATGAGAATGGACAATGATGAAAGTCATATGGAATATGCTTTTGATATTATTCGCTATTTACATATATATAATTTAATTGGTAATGATAAATATGTTTCATTATAATTATAATTGATTTTTTATTTTAAATACATATTTTGGTAAACATATAATTTTATTGTTCTAATATTTCAAATATGGTATTAACTTGTTTTATTTATAATTGGGAATTATTCATTAATGACGATTCACCTATTATTATCGGATTTGGGTATAACAAAAATAATGATAAAATAGCAGTTGTTATTAAGGATTTTCCATTGTTTAAATATTCTGAATCCATAAATATGAATAATTTTAATTATATTAATAATAAAAAAGAAGTTTTACACAAAAGATTATTACGTCATTACCTCGATGGAGAAAAGAAAGTTTATAAAGTGTATTTTAAAAAATATTCTGAATACGCTTCATTTCATACAACTCTATTTAATGTTGACTTAGTGTCATCTTTTCTTTCAACTCAAAATCTAGATACCATTGGATGGATTTATTCAAATGTATACCAAAAAAATGAAATGGAAAAATATACCACTTTCAATAAGGAATATATCATCAGCTATAAAGATATTCATGAAAAAAAAATAGACAATTATCCGGAACCCTCTATATTGTCGTTTGATATAGAATGCATGTCTCATGATTTTGAATCTTTTCCAAATTGCTATTTATATAATGACTATATATCAACTGTTAGTATTGTATATCATTATAAAGACATTCAAAGAAATATTGCTATTTGTGTAAAGTACAAAGACAAAAATAATATTGTAAATCGGTCACAATTAAATGAAATTAGTCCTTCATTTATATCTTTTATTGATATCAATAAATTTAATAATTCGTGCAAAAATTTTGTATTTTTTGATAAAAAAATCGAAAATGAAAATAGCAATAATATTAATAATATTAATAATATTAATAAAAGTTACAAAGATGACCAAGGTTCCATTGAATTAGATAAATTAGATGTTGGTGTTAAGTGCAATTCAGTAATTGCAAAAGAAAAACAAAAAGTGGATAGTTTAAATATCAATAGTAATATGAGTAATACTATAAATGATTATAATAATTCAATTCATACTAGCACTGTTGATAATACAATTAATTGTAGTAAATCTAAATCAGTTTGTATGGATATAAATAATTCATTTTTTATTAATGACACTACAACAACCTTATCTTCTTTTTCCTCTACTAACCCTACTACAAGTATTAACAACAATAAAAATAATAAAAATGATAATAATAATAATAGTGTTATTATTAAAACTAATGATATTGAGGTGGAAAAAAGATATCATAGACTAAAAGCGCTTTTAAATAATAATAACTGCACATATAATTGTGATATTAAAAGTAGATTTAATAGACTAAAAAGTATACTAAATAATAGTTTGAAAAATGAAAAGTTGATTAAAAATTCTCTAAATAGTTTTACAAAGAAAGAGGAAGAGGAAGAAAGCTCATTAGAACCAATAGAAGAATTTATTATGAAACACGAAAAATCTAAAAAGGATAAAATTCTAAAAAGTGATATTTTAAATGATAAATATGATATTATATTTGTGGAATCAGAATATGACTTAATTTGTGAATTTTTTAATCAAATCCGGAAATTGGATCCGGACCTAATTATCGGTTATAATACTTTTGGATTCGATTATAAATACTTAGCCCAAAGAGCTGGTATGTATTCGATTATTGATCAGAAGGATTCACCATTTAAGGCCAATAGAATTCTAAATATGCCAACAAAATTCATGACTACTTCTAATAATGAAGTTGAACTTAAGATTCCAGGTAGAATTACAATTGATATTTTCAAATACGCAAAATCTTTAAATATGCCATCGGCTAGTTTAAATTATGTTTCTGAGCAACTATTAAATAAGCATAAAATCGATTTACCCTTCAAAGACATGTTTTATTTAATTTACGAAAATACCAATGATTCTTTAAATAAAGTGGCAATGTATTGTATTATGGATTCCATCCTAACTCTAGAAATATTTAACATTTCATATCAATGGATTCAACTTTTAGAAATTGCCAAAACTTCAAGAATCCGGGTTGATGAAGTTTATAAAAACGGGCAGAGTAAAAAATTTGCAAATTTATTATATAAATATTGCTATGATAATAATATTTGCATAGATATTGATAATTCTGATATATCTAGCTATAAAGGTGCTACTGTTATTGAACCATTATCCGGTGTATACAATTATTGTACTATGCTGGATTTTACAAGTTTATATCCAAGTGTCATCATTACGCATAATATATGCTATACAACATTAATTCATAACAGTGATATTGGAAAGTATGCGGAAGATGAGTATCATAAAATTGATATAGGGAATAAAGTGTATTATTTTACAAAAAGTCATGTTGGCATCTTACCTCGAATGATGAAGTTACTTCTTTCAGAAAGAATTCGCTATAAAAACATGATGAAAAAGGCATCTGGATCCGATTATATTATATATGATAAACGTCAATATGCATTAAAGATACAAGCTAATTCTATTTATGGGTGTCTTGGCTCGGGTTCTTTAAAGTATTTAAGATTCCTACCAGGTGCTGAATGTACCACAGGAATGGGAAGAAACTACTTGAATAAAACGATTGCCTTAATTTGTGAAAATACCAAATTTAGAGTAATTTATGGTGATACAGATTCATGTCTTATTGAATATAAGAAGGATGTAGAAAATAAAAGTAGCGAAAAATATCATGATACTAAAGATTTTAATATTAATAAATTTATTGAAGACTGTAAATTAGTAGCAGAATATGTTACCGATCAATTACCCGAAGGAATGCATCTAAAATATGAAAACACATTTAAAAGAATGTTAATTATTTCCAAAAAGAAATACTGTGGTGTTTTGGCAAATACATCGGAATTGTATATCAAAGGGATAGATATTATTAAAAAGAATACTTGTATTTTCATTAGAGATTATTATAAAATATTTTTATATATGATACTTTTTGATTATCCAGAAAACCTGATACGTAATAAGGTACTAGAAATGAAAAATAAGTTGCTTTCTGGTGATGTACCATTAGAAAAGTTGATTATGAAATTGTCTATTGGACCAAAGTACGTTAATAAGTCTTACTATGTTTTACTCTTTGTTAATAACCATAAAATGTATAACTTGGATTATAAAGTTGGTGAAAAAGTTGAATATATAATTATAGATACCAATTCATTTGCATTTAATGAGAATTCAAAATTATTAGGAGACAAAATGATATCTTTAGACTTGTACAAAAATATATGTGAAAAGGCTACTAAAAATAAAAATATTAGTAAGCCTAAACTAGATTATCAATATTATTATTATCATTATGTAGAAACAGGATTCAAAAGTTTATTAAAAGTTTTAAATACAAATATTAGTGATTTATTATAATTTATTTTATGTTATAAATATAATTACTAATCTAGAAAGAAATAAAAAATAATTTACTATTTAAATATTTATAATATTCTTATACACTAAATATATTTTTTTTAAAAAAAGTATTTTTTATATCTATTATATATTTTTTAAAACTACATTTATAATTACTTACTAATATTTAATTATGTTTATTAATAAAAATATTTTATAATTAAAGATAATATTTTATTTTTTTTAAAAAAAAAAAGTGTAATAACATTATATGACTTTGTATATCAAAATTAAGAATATAAAATAAAAATAATATTAAAATAAAATCATGCTAGTTCTTCTAATATTTCTTATTTATTTTCAGTGTATTTAATCTTTTTCATTCTTCTCGTTCTTATCATTCTTTTTATCTTTTTCAGTATTTTCAGTATTTTCTTCTTCATTATCATTATATATTCCTGTAATCAACTTTGAAGATATAGATGTTAAATTATCTTTGACACCATAGAATACATCTTGAATTACGCTATAAGGATCTTCAAAAGATAATTGAGATATAAAAGAATAATTACCTTTTTTCATTCCAAAACGGGACATTGGCAAAATTGTGTTATCACGACACATAAAATTAGTTAATAATTATATATGTTGGTTATTATAGGTTGAGGAAGAATCAACATTCACAATTCTTTGTAATTGCATTAAAATATTTTGTTTACGTAATTCAAAGTTAATGTCCATTGAATTACCATATACGATATATCTAGAGCGATTCTTATCAAGATATTTATTATTAAAGAGAGAATTTAAGTTTAATCCTGTAACCTCTAAATATAATTCATCTCCAATAAAGTTCTTTTCAACTTTAACAACCCCTTTAGTTCCTGATAATACAACATTATCTAATATTTTTGTTATATCATCTTTATTTAAATTAATATAGCCACTATCAAGTATATAATATTTATCATTTTCTTCGAATTTTAATTTATGGTCTTCAAAATAATCAGTAATAAAATTTCTTTTTTTTATAATATTTGACATAAATTTAATATTTCCAATATTATGTTCATTAATATCAAAATAGTTTATATTATTGTTTTCCCTAATATGTGTATTATTATAATCAACATTTTCATTTTCATTTTCATTTTCATTTTCATTTTCATTTTCATTTTCATTTTCATTTTCATTTTCATTTTCATTTTCATTTTCATTTTCATTTTCATTTTCATTTTCATTTTCATTTTCATTTTCATTTTCATTTTCATTTTCATTTTCATTTTGTTTATAAACACATATCATATCTACATCTACTAAATATTTAATTTGATGATCATCCAACCAGTCAAGAAACTTTGAAGAAGGTTGAGAAAATTGAATATAAAGATCCGAAAAATTTATAGATGCTTCCCATGTATTCAATATATTTTTTGTATCATTTAAATATTTTTTTAGAGCATCAAAAATAGTTTGGGGATGAAATCTGAAATTAAATATAGTATGGCGGCATAAATAAAAGCGAAGGATGAAACCATCATATACAACATCTAAAACTACATCATTTAAAGTCTTATATTCCATATTGCTCATTACCGTCTTCTTTAATACTCTATCATAATCTTTTGATTTGAAGTAGAATTCAGCTACGCTGAAATCCAACTTATTATGGGTTATATTGTACAGTTCCTTCAATCCATTAATATTTTCTTTATTACTAGTTAAGTTATGAAAGTAACTTAATGCTGATTGTGTAACCGGTTCACCAATTGACTGAGCTGCTAAAATGCCAACATGAACATTTTCTTTTATCATACGAAACTCAATTTTATCAACAATATATTTAACAAACTTATCACAATCTATTTTTTCTGATTTATGTTTTTTCTTTAAAAAGGTTCTAACTTTATCATTAACTTGATTAATATATGTTATTAAGCTTTTATTTCTTTCAAATTTTTTATGTATTTCATTACAAATATAATCGATATCATTATCAGGAAAGTCTTCCAAATTCATATTGATTTATAAAATATTTAAAAAAATATTTACAATATAATTTACACTATATATTTATAATAGATTAATTATTATTCAGATAAATAAATTATCATTTTATATTAAATTCAAAATTCAATTTATTTAATTAATTAATTATATTTTATTATATATACATATATATTTAGAAAGATAGGTAGATGTATATTTAATTATTAATTATTTGTAATTAATTATTATATCATTTATTTATACATTTATTTATTTTTAATATTCTTTTGAAGACAAAATTTAATGTTTATAACTATTTATATAATAAAATAAAATAAAATAAAATATATATATATTATTTATATCATTTAAAAAAAACAAAGTATATAAATTTTAAAAATAAATAGGAAATTCTAATTTAAAAATTTTTTGTAACTACAATTTTTTTTTCATATATTAAATTAAAAAACTATAAAATTAGAACTATCTTTAGTAAATGAATAAACAGTTCCATCTAAATTTCTTTTTATTAATAAGTAAGGTTTATTAATGCTATCCGGTTTTACTATCTCCAATGATGCTTTACATGGGTAATAAATTTCATTTTCCCATACACCATAAACCATGAATTTTTCATTATTTTCATCCAATGCATTGTAATGAAAAGCAGATATACTTTTAATCGTTTTACATAGAAATGAAAATGATGGCAGGGTATTGTGAAATTCTTCGGCATCCTTTATTATTGGTATCTTAGGTATTACTTCTGAATAAATAGATCTCCATAGATAAAAATTTTCATTTGGATATTCTTTTTCTGCTATTAAAATAGTAGTGGTTGCAGTGTCATTATCTAAGACGTATTGCTTAATGCATTTATTTAATTTAGTACTATCCATAATTAAAATAGAGTTTTTTTTATACATAGAAAATATAGCCTGTACAAGATCATCATTAAAATTGAACCAATTGTCATTTGGGCCTACCACAAATTCAAATCGATAATTAGGAAATGTATATAATTTAGAAGTGTTTAATATAACTATTAAAAAAGGAATGAAAGGATTAAAACTGTAAACGTGGTTAAAAACGCAATACGGATATACATTCATATCGTTATCAATAGAAAAAGAAAGTATGTTAACATCATTGAAACTGTAATTTTTATTTAGTATTTTTAATTGGTTGTGATGAAGTAAGTCTTTTATGGTATTTACCAAGTCTTTTTGACTTGGAATGCTAATGTAGGTGTTGCATTTAGGACAAGTGGTAAATTTACTAGATATTTCCGGGATATCGAAATATACACGGTATAAATGCAGTAATTCAAAGCCATAGGATATAAATAAATTTGAAGGGAATTGGCCTTTACAATGTTCGTTTAGTTCATGGGTTATGTTAAAGTAGACAACTTCCCTTTTTTCCTTATACTTTCTTATGACTTTAACACATTTAGGAATTCCGTTATTATCTGTATATTTTTTATTTGTTGAAAGAATTATTTTATATCCCGAATTTTCCGGAGCTCTATAGTAATTGCTATTCCATTGAACATACGGAATATTATTTTCGACGCAGTAATCCTTATCAGCAATCACCGGCAATACTTTATCTTTATTATTAAAATATCTAGTATAATATTTTCCAAATAATCTATTGTAATTTATTTTAATTGGAGTACTGAAAGGTTCATTTCTTTGATAATAACGTATATGGAAGTCAATATAAAATAAATATAGGTATTTCAACACTTTTTTAACAGCCGAGTACATATACCACTCTAAATCTTGAAATTGGATAGTTTCTGTAAATTGCTTGTATTTGTTGTAAAGCAACATGTTAATGGATTTATTAAGAATATTCATTGTATACACTAATTTTTCTTGGCACTTTATTAAACTATCGCTTTCATTGGCATATATATAAGGATAAAAACCATTTTCATAGAGCATTAGATCAAATAATTGAAAGTTTATAGATATTGGATAGATAAAAGAAGCATCACAAGGTGTAAATCTAATTAGTATTTGTTCATTTGTGTAATTAAAACATGGCAATATTCTACAAATAATATTGTCATACGTATCTCTTTCGGAAAACACAATTTTATCATGGGTGATTTTTATACAATCATGACAACATCTTATAATTATATAATTATCTAAATCTTCAATATCTTTAACCCTATCCATTTTAATTAAATTTTGATTATAATTATATGATCCGGTGTAGCAATCATTATTAAAGTAATGATAATAATGTAATCCTCCAATAAAACCAATGACATATTGGCAAGTATTCGGCAAATCTAATTTTATTAATTTATTATACACTTCTTTAAAAGTATGTATAGAAATATTGACCGGAATATAAAAGCTTGTTTTTGTTGTATCCTTTAAATCGAAATTATATTTGAAGATTTTCTCTTTTGATTTTCTTTCCAATATGTTAAAAAGAGAAAAAAATGATGAATAATTTGCGTCAACTTTTATATTATCTTTACATTTAACAGCATATTGATCTTTGGAAAGTTTATTACAGTCAATTATATTGATTCCTTCAAAAAATGAAAATTTTTTATTATTTATTATTATTTCATATTCATTAGATAGGCATTTGTTATTACTTAATAAATTATTAATTAATTGAATGATATCCATTTTTTAAAGTTTATCTAATAAAAAATTGTATTTTACTAACAATACATTAACAATTATAATACAGAAAATTTTAGTATTATTATTTTAAACTTGTATAAATATCATTTTATATTAATATATTTTATTTTTGAATATTTAATATAATTATTTAAAACATTAAAATTAATTCAAAAAAAAAAAAAAAAATAAATAAAAAATAAAAAAAAAAAAATTTTTTTTCTAAAATGATAATAAATATTTAAATATTTGTTAAATTAAAAATTGAAAAATATCATTTAATTTATAAATCTTTATTATAATTTATATTAAGTTAATTACCTTTATAAAATACATAAAATATTTGTAATATCTTTTATTTCATTATAATATAAATCTTTATTGTTTTATTTAGATTACCATAAATAAAAATAGAGATAATTTAATAACTAATATTTTAACCAAAATCTTTTTTTATACTTTATATTTAAACTATTTAATTTTATTTGATAGCAATGGCTGATTTATCAATTAATTCATTAGATAAATTTTTTGAAGAATCCTCTTTGTTTAAGGAAGATAGAATAAAGGAGCAACAAGAATTGGAATTACTAGAAAATAAAATAAATAATATATCAAATAGTTCGTTACTTTGTAAAAGATGTCACAGTAACAACATTGATATTAGACGTATACAAATTCGTCGTAGTGACGAAGAAGCTACGCTAGTATATTATTGTTTAAATTGTAAAAAGATTATTTAAAAAAAATCCTCATTAAATATAATTTATAATTTATTAAAAATATCTATATATTTATATATGAATTTCATAATTTAATAAATAAAGAAAAAAAAAACATTAACTTTAAAATATAACCTATTTTATATTTTATTACATAGAATATATTTACTATAAATTTATAATATAATAATTTATATATTATAAATTACCTATTTTTTAACTTAATACTATATTAAAGAATTATTTAATTGTAAATACTTTTAATAAATAAATTAATTAATTAATTAATTAATTATAAATTAGCGATATGTTAATTGTAATATGCTTTGTTTTTAAAATTTAATTCAAAGTTTGATATAAAATATATAAAATGATAAATAAAATTTTCTTTTAATATTGTATTATAAATCCTTTCCATTATTTCATAAATTGATTTAAATTTTAACTATATTTATATAATATTAATAAATACAATATAATATTAATAAATATAATATAATATAATATTATATAATATTATATAATATAATATAATAAAATAGGATAGAATATTAAATAATAGTATGAATAATTCAACATCTTCGGAACAACTTACGAAATTAGTTAAGTCGAATAATGAATCGAGTAATCCTCGTTTGGATTATTACAAAAGGGTTTTAGCGTCATGTTATTCAGACATTGTATTTCAAACTATGGTTAATACCATAAATTTTAAAGAAGTTGTCCCCTTACCTAAAAATAATAAAATGTACAGATTTGTTGTTAAATGCTATAATAACTGTAGTAATGTGGTTATCGGCGCTGTAAATGACACCTCAGATTTATCTTTATCGGATTTACCTGCTTTATCCATTCCAATGTCACATTATCACCTTAATAAAAATAACTATATTCAAGACAATTTCTTCCATAAAATATCTAACAATGAAACTGCCTCAACCAATAAATTTATTGAACATGTTCGATTAGTTGATGAAAGAATAAAATATTTAATTTCAAACTATATAAAGAATATGGATATGACTTCACCTATCTCAAACTTACTTACTAAAAATAAGGTAACTTACACTCAAAATTGGACGTACACTGGGATAATTAATAAAAGTAAAGATGCTGAATATATTAATTTCCGTTATTTCAAGGATCCAATTAAAGAAAAGTTCAAAATAGGAACTAATGTGTATTGCGGTGATGTTTATTCAAAAGAAGTTGCTGATCTTCTTTCCAAAGACACTTTTTGCTATATTCATGGTAATATTTATCCTATTATTAAAGTTTGTTATGTGTTAGTTAATGAACGAATGATTAATGGGGTACCAATGGTAAATTTTACTTGCAAAGCTTATTTTGTTGATATTAATATTTCGTCTAATTCTCTTCGTAGTAGTACTGAAAGATTATAAAGAAGAATATGATTTGTAATGTTTTAGATTTTTGTTTAAATTATAAATTGTTATATTTACATAATTCTATATACAAATATTAAAATATTTTAGTAGATAAGCAATTTTAGTATTGCGAAATAATTAAAATTTATTAAATATGAATATTTTATTTTTTTTAAAAATTTATTTATAATTCACACACACACACACACACACATATATATATATATATATATATACATTATATTTAATATTTTCTTTCTTTTTTTTTTTTTTAAAAAAAAAAGAATGAAGTAATAATGAAAATAAAATATTAAAATATTAAAATATTAAAAATATAAAAATAATAAATTAATTATATTTTAGAAAGAATTTATGTAAAATCTTCTATTTCTTTCTATTCCTATATATATAAATAACTAAATAAATAATAATATAAATAAGAATTATAAGTATTATTTTGCTAAATTTGTAATAATTTAGTAAACTTGTTAATTTTTTTTACCAATTAATAATTAAAGATAATAAAAAAAGGTTTATTTATTTATTTTTTAATTTTTTAAAAAAATATTTAGTCTAAACAATAAAAGAAAAGTAAAGTTTTAATTATATTTTTAAATATATTTTAAATTATATTTTAAATTATAAAACAACTATTAAATTATAAGTAAATAAATACTTTTTCCAAACATCAATAATATTATACCTTGTTGTTTTAATTAAACATGGTATTGAAGAAAGTAATGTATATAATAAAAATGCTTGATAAGGTCTTTTACTACAATATTCATTTATGTTATCATTAGTTACAACATTTAATATATATTCAATTAAATCAGTGTTTTCATTGGTGTTATTTTCAAGTAAATCGGTAATGTCCGAAACAGATATTTTTTTATAGTTTTCTATTAAAGGCAATTCATCTTCAAGATTGTCAAAACATACCGAGTATACTAACCTTTCTATCAATTCCTTTTTGTCATAAAAATTATCAATATTTCTACCACGATTTATATTCCTAAGATTATTAGAATCATCTTCTTTTTTCGAATAAAGATTCAAGTCACTGCGCAAGTCACGATAACGAAGGGTGAAATCATTACATAATACATAAACATACTTTAGACGATTATTAATGCGTATAGATGTTTTTTCATTGTAATGACGCTGAAATACAATGGATAAATTTTTCAATTCCTTATTCTTCAATAGAGTCCAATTTTCAAAATTTCTATCGCTATACATGATCATATTACTAAAATCGTTAATGGAACGTTTTTTGTTACTAGCATAAGAGGAATTTTTAATGCTCGAAAAATATAAAATATAAAATAATTCTTTATATTCCATCCAGTAAGGACTTAATAATTGTTTAAAATTCTTTAAATCGTTTTTAAGACTATATTTTAAAATGTCGAGGATTTCTGTGTGTGTAAGTTGAGATATACTGTCGTAAAATTCTTTTATTAATTTACTATTTAAAAGATCTTCCATATTTTTTATTTTCATTACAATTTCAGAATTTTCGGTATTTAACAAAGCTTTACTGAGTTGGTTATCATTTTGAGGGTTATATTCGATAGTTTTATCTTTGTGCTTTTTGGACGCTATTTTTTTTGGTGTGTATGCAGAGTAGTTAGGATTGTAGTGAGTAAGCATACTAAGTGATGGGTTGCTTATACTTACATTAGCGCTATTACAAAAATGGACATTTGGGACAGATTCAAGGAAAAATAAGGCACATGAATATTCTAAATTTTTTTCATTAATAATAATATTTTTAGATTTAATTATTTCAATAATTTTATTCATTATAAAGGTATTTAATAGGGGTACTCTTTTTCTGAAATCGTTTACACTTATATAGCAGCAGGTAGATGAATCGAATACACTTTTAAATTCATTGCATGCTATGGAAAGGTATATCGGTAGAGTTTTACGTAGATAGTTTTTGGAATATTGAAAATTGTCTATGGTATCGGTGTTGGTGTTGGTGTTAGTGTTGGTGTTGGTATTATTAGAATTAATTTCTGACTGATTATCACATATTAAAGACTCAATGGAAGCATTTTGTAAGGCGTTGTTATACATTAAAGCTTGATTATACTTTTTTTCGCTAATAATATACTTAACATAATCAATGCTGTAATTTATCGAATTTTCATATTCGCATTCATGATCACTGTTATAAGCCATGTATAGATAAATATTAACATTTCTTTGGTGTGGTGGTAAAGCGTCATGAGATCCCACTCTACGAATTCGGCCGATAATTTGGTTAATTTTTTCATAATTCCAGTGCGGTGTCAATATGTGTAATTGGCGAATATTCATGATATCTACACTTTCCGATAATATATCACTTCCAAGAAGTACTTTAATAGTTGTACCATTTCTATTACTTGTATCATTAAATATGCCTAAGCGTTCCATAACGTTTGGGCATAGTCTCTTATCTCCGGTAACAAAGGTAAAATTCCATTTTTTCTTGTTTCTGTTTATTCGCATTTCTTTTAATTCCGGATAGTTAATATTTTCATTTAAAGATAACTTTTGTCCGAATTTTAATGCTGATTTTTTATCATAAATGTATTTATAGCCCATTTCACAGAGTAATGCAGCAAAATAATAAATACCTACTTCATCAATAATATTACAGTAAATAAAAACAGGACCATCCGGACTATTTTCACTATTAATGATTTTAAGGCATTCATGTAATTTACAGCAGTAGTTTTCAAGTTTCTTTGATTGTTTTCTTATAATATTCTGAATAATACTGTTACTATTAATAATATTTTCATTTTTTAAAATGTACCGATCATCTGAATTATTATTATTATTATTATCTTCTGAATTATTATTATTATTATTATTATTATTATTATTATTATTATTATTATCTTCTGAATTATTATTATTATTATTATTATTATTATTATTATTATTATTATCTTCTGAATTATTATTATTATTATTATTATCTTCTGAATTATTATTATTATTATTATTATTATTATTATTATTATCTTCTGAATTATTATTATTATTATTATTATTAGAATCATCGTTATTAACATCATTTAAAATATTGTCAGAATCATTATCGTTATTTTCATCATCTGACATATTTTCAGAAAAATTTTCATTATCATCATCATTTGAAATGGAAATAGAAATATTTTCATCATTATTATCATCTGAAATATTGTTAGATGAATTTTCATCATTATTATTATCTGAAATATTGTTAGATGAACTTTCATCATAATTATCGTGTGAATCCTCTTCTTTAAAACCAATTATACCAAGCGTTGCTTTCACATGACTAATTCCAATGTTGCATATACTTTTTGATTCACTAGCTAACGTTTTGTAATTTTCAAGTTGCAATCCTTTCATGGAAACTTTAAATATTTTAAAGCGTTCAATTCTTGGCACATGAGAACCTATAAAATTAACTGATGTGTCCGGTGGATTTAATCCATAATACGATACATGACCTTTCATTATTTCTTCCAATTTTTTCGGTGTTATTTTAATACTGAAATCAAAATCAGGTTTTATTAATTTTACTAAACTTGTTATTTCATTATAATTATCGAAAATCGGAGTAGCCGACATAAATAAGACTCTCGAATCTTTTATGTTATTTAAAAATTTAAGTAATTTATTATATATAATTTTATTACCAACTGTATTTCGAAAATGGTGTATTTCGTCAATGATTAAAAGCCTATTTTCATATAACGAAATATCTTTTATGGTTTCAACGGATTTACAAAAAGTAATGTAGGTATGAAATTCGATGTATCTTTTTATAAATTGGTGATAATTGGTAATACCGGTTGGAGGTTGACGATAATTGTATGTGTAAGCGTACCATAACGCGACTCTCTGTTTAAATTCCATAATGGCCTCTTTACTTTTTACCAATATAATACTTGGTTTTTTATAAATATCAATGAAATTCAATAAAATCCATAGAGCTGTAAATGATTTCCCAGTACCCGGCGAATGATAAATTAGAAATCTTTTAGCTATTTCATTTTCATTTGTCATATATCGTACAGGTAAAATTTGATATCGCTTCATATGGAGATTCTCTTCAATCAATTTTTCTTCAGTATATATTTCTTTGAATTCCCGATATTTACAAAGTTCTTGAATATCTGAATATGTCATATTTTTATTCTATATAAAATGAATTAAAATGAAATGATGGAACTTAATAAAATGAAAAATCAAATTTTAATATTAATTAATTAAATGGACCAAAATAAATTCTTGGTAACTTGAATTTTTTGTGAAGGATAAATAAATTTATATATATTTAAATAATCATTTTAAAATTATTGAGTATTTTAAAAATATCTTTAATAAATAACAAAAAAGAGAAATCATTATGAATATTTAGATTCATTAATTCTGTTCTATACTACATTCCTACATTTCCTACATACATGATTGGAAAATAAATTAATATAAATTTATTTATTTTCTATTTATATATATATTTATATTATATATAATTTATTAAACTGTTTGTTCAATTAAAACATAAATTTATAAAAAAAGTAAATAGTCGGATTCGAACCAATGGCATAATCCTTTTTTTTTTTTACAGTATCAAATATTTTTAAACTTTATTATTAATTTAATTAAAATTATAATACATGTTATAAAAAAAACAAAATTAAAAATTAAAAATAAAAAATAAAAAAAAAAAAATGTTTAAATAAACACAAATGAATAAAAAATTGGGTATATGTACTCTTGTAATTTTAATTAAAATAAGAAAGCCATGATTATTATACTAAAGTATAATAATTGTATTTGACTTCCAATGGGACACAGAGCCAAAGAACAAAATTTTATCAAGAAACAAAATTATGATCTCCATTGGTTGCGCTGGCCCTCCTGACCTGTCCTACTATTTCTTCAGCATTAATGCTCTTTGTGACATAATCTATATCAAACTATATAACTAGTTACCTCTACATAGAGATTGAATTATAAAAGCTATTATAACGGTACTTAATATTATTATAAATATCAATTAAATAATTTAAGTTTATTATTTTTTTTATTATAAAATGAAGAGTATATTATTAAAAAAAAATAATAGTTTAATGTTTATATTCTATATTATATAATAATAAAATAGGTATAAAGTTTAAAATTAAAAATTATATATATATATCCATATGTATATATATACAAATACAAATACAAATATAAATATAAATAATAAAATTTTCAATATAGAAGTAAGCTTCTTTATATTTCAGAAATTTCATTTTCATTATCAATTATATTGAAAAACAATGTGTAATATAAATTAAAGTTTATTTTTTATTCGCCAATTATATTATTTTATATCTTAAAATGATATTTATTTTTCTATATATTAATATAAAAATAATTAAATAATTCTTTTATTGTTTTCTTTCTCTTTTATTTTTCTATTTTTCAAATATATTAATATAAATTAAATATAAAACTAAAATTAAAAAGTATAAATAAATTAGTAAAAAAAAAATAAAAAAAAATAAAAAATGGAAAATTTAGAAAAATATTATAATACGATTATTGATGAAATCACTAATAAAGCTGTAGAGGTTTTCAATAATAGCTATAATTTAGATATTAAAAAAGAAAGTATAATTGAGAATTTAGAAAGTGAAATTAGTAATCAACCACCAATAAAAGAAATGAATAAACTTTCCATTAATGATACTTGTATAGCAATCAAAAGGAATAAAACTACTTGCAAAAATAAGTGTACTCCTGGTCATGTTTATTGTGGTACACATTTACGTTCTGAAGGTAAGTTACCATTACCTGAACACATAAAAATGGTTGCTAATAAATACAAATATGAAATTATTGCTAATACAGTATTATTAGGAAATGAATGGATATCTCAAAATAAGTTACCACTAGATTATAATATCAATACTAAATGGCCTTTGAAAATTGAAAGTACTTCAAATTCTGTCAATTCTTACATTTTATTTTTTACTGAATTTTCAGGTTATTTTGGAGCTGGAGTATTTGTTATTCATTATATTTCTTCAGATAAAAAGGAAAGCTATTATATGGCAACACATTATGTTGAAGTTAATAAGTATGGTGAAGATCTCCAATCAAATATGTATGCAAAGGTATCATTAAAATCGATTGATTCACTTAAAGATAAACCAATATATAAAAAGATTATATCTTTTCTTGGTGAATATGGTATTCCATATGACATTAATGATATTAATAAAAGAATTAGTGATATCACTGAAAATAATCCTGTTGTAATGTATAATAACATTATAAATGTAATTAATTCTCATTATAATATTATGTATTTTTCTTATGATTCTTACATTAACTCAAATATAAATGTAGAATAAATATGAAAGTAAATATATATATATATATGGAATATATAATATAAAACCTTTTTAAATAAAGGCTTAATATTGCAAATTTCTTATTTTATATTATATTAGTTAATAATTTTTTTTTAAAAAAAACTTTTAATTTTATTTATTATATATATAAAATATTTATTAACATACGTATAATTTCTTTTAAAATTAATCTTTTTGATATTATTTTAGTATATATATTTTTAATTAAATAACAAATAAATAAAAAAAATTTTTTTTAAAAAAAAAAAAGAAAAGGAAAGGAAAAAGAAGATTAAAATATTTTTTTTTTAAAAAAAAATACGATCTAAAAAAAAACATTTATGTAATAGTATTTTATTATTATTTTGTTTTATTATATAATTAAAATATAATTAATTATTTATAATTTTTTAATAATTTTGTTATATTATAATTACATAATTAACAAGTATAATATATAATATATATTTATTTGATAGAAAATAAATTTTATAATATTATATGATTATAATTATTATTAATATGATTAAAACATATTAATATTATAGAGCTTTTAAATAATTGATCTAAATACTAATTTTTAGTATATCTAATTTTTTTATATATTTTTATTATTAATTATTTAGTAAAAAATACTATAGTTATAAAATAGTAAATTTTTATTTTATTTAAAATTCATAAAAAATTAATAATAATAAAGATAATGAAATTAATAAAATATTATTGATCTTAATAGAAATAGAATCACTAGTTTCGTTATCATTTGATACATGTGAAGATTTACATTGTTCCGATTCTAATGTAGAAATAATATGGTTTAATTCATTTAAATCTTGATCAGAATAATTTCCAGAAGTGAATGATGAATTTTCATAAGCTGTATATTGATCCTTACTTATTTCTTTATAGACCTTAAGTAAAGATTCAGTGCATTTTTTAGATTTACATTGTTCATTTAAAATTTCAATATTATCATTTTTGTTATTACATTTATAGAAAATGGACATAAATCACCATTTTCATTAGTTTGACAATATATATCATAACCTTGTAATAAACTTTTAATCATATTTGGCTGATACAATTCTTTAAAAGCTGGGAAATTTCCACAAATAGGATAGTATTTTAATGGATCCTCATAAAACTTTTGACATTTTTCATTTTGTATTTTTAAGCACTCACCTTTAAAATTATCCAATGTAATTGTAGGCAAACATTCATTATATTCTGAATTTTTATATTCATTTAAACATTCTTCACTTATACTATTCTTGAAAGTATCTCCATCAAATGCAACATCTCTTTTCAATAATTTCAAAAAATTAATCGAATTAGCATAAATTAAAACAGAAAAGCTTAAAAATACTAATAATGTAACAGTTTTCATTTCTTCTGTTTAAAAATTTTTGCTTGAATTTATAGTTTTTTTTTAAATATATATATATATTTATTTATATATATGTAATTTCTAATTTATTTTATTTTATAATTATTTTTATTAAAATCTTATAAAATCATTTTATAAAAGTAATATAAAAATATAAAATAGTTTATAATTTCTTTACATGAAAATTTTGTTATTATAATCATAATAAATAATATATTATACGGTTTAAAAAAAATAACAATAAATGAAGATAGAAAACTGATACTAAAAAAGAAATATTTAAAATTTTAAAAAATATATATAATTTTGTTATTATTATATATATATTTTTTATTGACCCTATCCTATTTATTTCTTTTTTTTTTTGTTTTTTTCTATTTATCTTTTTATTTATTTATTTATTTATTTTAAATATTTTTCATATTTCATATTTTATTATTATTATTATTATTATTATTATTATTTTATTTCTATCTTTATATTTTTATCTATTTTTTTTATTTTTTTATTTTTTCTATAAATCTATACATTTTAATTAATTAATAGAATAAATTATAATTATTTGATGATAATAATAATTAATAATTTAATTTATTATTAATTTTTTATTAGAGACATTTCCCAACCCATTTTAGTATTAAGGGATGGATCAACACATTTATCGACACGAGGTGTCATTGAATAGTAAATACACATAAAGTCATTATTAATAGAAAGAGGATTACCATTGATATCGTAAACATTAATTGTTCCATATTTAGCATTATCTGAAGCATTATACATAAATTTATACTTTACATTAGAACAATTTTCGATACGTAAATAATTATAGTTATCCTTTTCATTATGAACAAAGTCGCCTAAATCCAAACAATAATTTGTTGGATTTCCAATATTTCCTGAAATACCTTCAGATAGATAAAGATAAGAAGGATTTGTAGTTGAAGTAACAAACCATGTATAGTAGCTGTCAGATATTCTCATATCAAAAGATTCATTTGTTCCTAATTTTGGAACACTTAAGAAAATACTGGAATTTCCATTTTGTATACCTTTAAAGGTTAAAGGAATAAATAGTAAATCAATGGATTGTGTAGGATTTATATCCTTAGTAGTAATACTACTTATATTCGTTGTAGTAGACGTAGTTGGTGAAAAAGTAGGTGAAAAAGTAGGTAATAAAATTGAGGTTATTGTTGAAGTTAATATGGTTGGTACTACTGTGCTCTTGGTAAGATATTCAGTAGAAGTTTGTAATTTAGTCTTTGTGGAAGTTTCAGTAAAATAGCCATTATTGTATTTTTTCCAATTGAAATTTTCATAATCTTTAGGATCTTTACACTCTTCTATACGCAATGTATCGCTGTAATAAATACAATATGGTACACCGTTACTATTAGTAAATAAAGAATTATCGTTTTTATAAACAATAATATTATTTGGATTATTTATTTTTGAATTTTCATAATCAGTAAATGGCACATTATATTTAAATAAGTAAGTGTCTTCTGAACATTTACTAATTCTTAAATAGTAAGAATATTTGTTTTTACTTTTACCTACGTCTAAACAATAATTTGATATTTCACCATTATTATTTACTATATGCATATATGAAGGTTCCTTTTCAGATTTAATTAACCATTTAATATACTTGCTTGGCTGTTTATTATTTCCACCATATTTAGCTTCAAGTGTGACATATTCTTTTAATTCATTTATACCTAGGTAATACTTTGATCCAATACTTCCTTGATAACTTACATTGGTATAAGTTGCATAACTATAACTAGTTTTAGTGGCTATACTAGTTTGTGATTCTGTTATATATTCGGTTGAGTAGTTAGTAACATGTGTAGTAAAAACAATAGTTTGAGGAGTTTGCATAATGCTAGTGGTAGTAGTAGTAGTAGTAGTGGTGGTTGTGGTGGTAGTGGTGGTAGTTGAAGTAATTGTAGTAGTATCGGTTTTTGGTAAATTCTTAGGATAACTCCATAATGAATTTCCATTACCGTCATCCCAATACACTCCTTTATTGATTTTATCACATTTAAGACAGCTGTCAGGATAATCAACACTATCAGGTGACATAATCGCATAAATTGGTTCATTACTTTTATCAAAGAATGTTAAACTTCTAAATCCTATAGCTAATTTTGAAACATAGTTATTTTTTAAATTTAAAATGTCGACTTCATTAAATGTTTTGTGGTCTCTATACAATAATTTACCGCCAAGAATAATTAGAGAATAATCATCACAGAATAACATTTCACCTTCTTTGAAAGAATCTCCAATTTTTAAGATATCTGCATTATAGGCACGGTTGAAGATATCTCCAAGTGCCCATTTATATTCTCCAGTACTTGATTTTAATATTAAATTATAATTATTGGTAATTAATTCGTAATATTGATCCTTTTTGTAATATTCTTTGTGAAATATATATTTATTATTGTTTAATGTAATGTCACCATTTTCATTTAGTTTCATTGAAAATATTGGCTCATTAATGGTTTTAAGATACTCTATTATATTAAAAATATAAAACGTATTACTTTTATATAATAGCCAATATGAAGCTAAATGAAAAGTTTTTTCATTTTCGTCATTGTAAAACTCACTAAAGGACTATAGAGTATTACAATTTTCATCAGAAGAAATAAATTTATTACATTTTTTTCTTCCAAATAATTCCCACAATGTATCGGCATCATTTGTGATTATTAATTTATCATTGATACCATCATAAGAAAGTTCCATATTTTTTTCATTCTTAATAATTATTTCATCATTAATATAAAAGTTATCATCCAATAGGGATAAGCTCTTAAATTCAGTGTATGCTGAATTACTCAATTCTAATCCATGAGAATTGGACATATACACATGATTTCCACCACCATTATAAGATATTAATCTATCAAATGTTGTAAATGTATTAGCAGTAACAATTCTATTGTATTCACCATATTTAGTTTTATTGGGAACAACACTATACAAAAATTTAACTGGATTCAATCCCCATAAGAACTCCTTAGTTTTGGTGTTGTATATCATTAAATCAGGATAATCCATTTTATATCTTTTCTCAATAGAAAGACGATAATATTTTTGATTCTCTGGTACCATAGCAATAGTTTTATAGGTGTTATCATTACAATACAAATATAAACCATTTTTTTCTAATTTCAATTCCTTAACATTCGAATTTTTACTGCAACTGGCCAATTCCTTTGAATGCATTTTATCTTTATACTTATAATAAAATACAACTTCAGTATCTGTAACATTTAAAGTAGCATGGTATATTGAAAGCAATGACTCATTTGGTAATAAATTATTAACATAGTATTTACGAACATAGGTAGTTGAGTCATCTGGATCTTCATAATAATTATAAATATTTGGATTGGAAAAGAGATCGTAGATGTATTTATTTCTTATAGTTTCCTTACATATGGATATATCATAAATCATTGGCTCAACATATCGTATATGTTGATTATATAATCTTACAGGCCATGAACTCCAATACATATTATGATAATTATCCTCGATATATAATTCACCATCATCTGATAATATTAAGGAAAATTTACGAATGTCTTCAATCTTTTCTGTATTTTTAAATGAATCTCCGTTTACAGTGTGCCATATTAAAAACTTATTTTTATCTCTCAATAATAGTTCGCCCAATGGTGAGAATGACAAAATATATGGTGCCTCAAATATTTCAATATTAGCAGTTAATGAAGACCACATCGTTCTGGAATTTTCTTTAATAACTAAATTACCTGATGGTTGTACATAAAATCTATATTTGCCATTACTTGATACCAACGCCTCATTTTCGCGCATCTTTGTATCACAAGTGAAGCTCATTTTATGAATAAATACATCTTTTACTTCCGGTCTAATAACATTGTGAAAATCATACTTACTAATATCTTTTTCAGCTTTTTTAGTTTCGAATGCTAATGGCATATTATATTCTCTTGGAAACGCATATCCTATATAATCATACTGCCCTGGCTTAATTTCCCAAATTTTTACACCTACACCATCATATAATGTTAAAGTGCAATAATCGGTATTTTCGTCGTCATTTAAGACCAATGAGTATCCCGATCCATCTGAGTAGCCTACATTGAATGGTAAATCTTTAGGTAATGAATCCCATATAATGAATTCCTCGGTATTTCTATAATTAGCCATTTTAACTGGTTCAGAACTACTTGTATTAGTAGATGTGTTAACAGCAGTCGATGTAGGTTCATTAGATGTGGTAGAATAAGTACTAGAAAATATTAAGCTACTTAAATTCTCGGTTGCCTTTGAAACAATTAAATTAGATGAAGATGTTGAACTCTCTTTACTAGTATTTTTATTTGTATTTTCGATTGTGGATGTTGTAATAGCAATAGAATTAGTTTTATTAGTTGTAGTAGTATTAATTGTAGTTGTAGTTGTAGTTGTAGTTGTTGTAGTAGTAGAAGTTGTTGTCGTTGTTGTTGTTGTTTTATTATCTAGTAATGAAGATAATCTATCTAATGCATTACGACGCTTTGATAACTTGGAATTATTATTAATATTAATATTTACATCATTATTTTGATCAGTATCCATTACTCTATATTTTGAAAATATATTCTTTGCTGTAACAACCAAATGTCCGTTATAATTTACTTTAAATTTAAGATTGTATTTATCATCTTTCAAAAAATCTATACCATTACTCCACACAATATTTTCTTTTTTGAACTCACCTTTACATAAAGCTAATTCTCCTGTATCATCCAATAATCCAAAATAATATTTACCATTGCGTGATTTAATTTTATTGCCTTTATTTAAAACTTGACCTGAAATTAGTGTGTTTTTAGGCATGCCGTTATCAGGAATATAATTTCTATTCTGATAATTGTTATCAATAATAACTGGATCAATTTGCTCCTTATTGCATTCAATTGGTGTTTTGGCAAAATCTGTTAATTCAATTGGATGAATGGTTTTTTGAAAACGTGTATAATAATTTCCGTATATATCATAGTCACCACACGCCCAAATATTTACTTCTGATCTAAATAAAGGAACAGCTGTTAGATTGTAACAACCATTATCTGGAATATGGAATTCGAGAGTTTTACTATGTTCTTCGGTGTTAGATCTTGAAACCGATTTCTGATATGATCTCTCAGCCGATACTTCAATAGACTGGTCTATGGAAATATCATTTGTATGGGATATTGTATTTGATTTGCCGTAAGAATAACTATTGGATGCTGAATTAGTATTAGAAGATTCAAAACTCCAACCTTTATCTTTAGTAAATGTATTTGTTAATAAATGTGAAATAGAATCAGATCGAGTACTTTCTTCAGTAGTTGTTTCCGAATGACCTTGAGTATGTGAATCGGAATATCCATCAGATGTAGTCCAGGTGTTGCTAATACCTGTAGAATCGGTATAGGTATCAGACCAATTTTCAGACTGACTATGACTTCCACCTTCACTTTTAACCGTACTATAACTATCACTTGTAGTTCTTGTACCTGCAAATGCAATAGCAAGTTCTTGTTGTGCATTAAGTTCATTAAGTTCTCTTTGCAATTCTCTGTCTTTCCTTGCTATATCTTCTTGAGATTCTATCGACTGTAACGTTAAATTATTTGCCTTCCATGAAGCAGCATTAGCGTCTTTTGCAATCTCATTGGCATTACTTGCTATATTATTAGCAATAAAAGCAGCTTCTGTGGAGTTTCTAGCGATATCATTAGCTATGTAAGCAGCTTCTGTGGAATTTCTGGCTATATCATTAGACTCTTTTTGTAAATTATTAGATTGTATTTGCAAGCCTATATTAGCAGCAGTACCAACTACATTTGTAACGGTATCAACAACATCACAAGGAATACAAATACTTTCACGTTTGCATAACGATACTACATCATTTCTTTTTTGTTTTAATTTGGCTTTTTCATAATCCTTCCTTTCCATTCGACTATATTCTTCAACATGTGATATTTCTTCACTTTTACTCCAATTAGTCTCATCAACAACTTCACCACCATCACTTCTTGCATGAGAATGTTCTTCACTTTCTGTATAAGCATAAGAGCTCTCGTGAGTATCAGTGTGAGTGTCTTCACTTGAATCTGTAACAGATTTACCTTTGGATTTTGTATATGAAAGCACTCTTTCAGCTGATTTAGAAACCGTATCGGATTCGGAATATGAAAGTGATTTACTCTCTGTCGAAGATACTGACAATTCTAAAACTGTATTAATATCATCAGAAAATGAATTAGTATCACTATAAACAACTCCATATGCTTGATGATAAGTTTTCCCATTGCTGTCTGTAATAGTCACACTTTCATCAATTGTATTTGAAATTCGAACGCTACACGAAATAGATGAATCTTTCATCTTCATAACAATTCCACATGGTTGTATATCTTTACTATCTTTAATAAATTCCATTATTTTATTACTATTACCTCCATACACAGTACCCATATTATTTATAATATTTGCTCTTTCTCTATTGGTTGTTCTAATCAATAAAGGATGATAGGGATTGTACGCTGGATTAACACTATTCAATGGAACACATTTTAATGGCTTCTCAGGATCCATCAACTTATCATAAAGATTACTATAATAATTTGTAAATTCTTCTTTGGTATGTAGATTCAAAAAATTTTTATTGTCATTACCATTATCATTACAATTATCACTATTATTATTATTATTATTATTATTATTATTATTATTATTATTTCGCTTAACAAAATTCATGTACCTTTTGACTTTAGATTGCTTCTTGGAACTTACTTTATTAACAACAAAAACTTCATTTGCATCATCGTTGTACATGTCATCTTCTTCAAATACTCCTTCAGTTTCTGCTTCATCTGATTTATCGCTTATTTCTGTTGGTGTAATATCTGTTGATGGATTAACATCATCTCCAATATATTTAAAATAACGTCCTACATTATTAACAATAGTATTATTACCACAATAGGCTACGCCAAACCATGTAGGTCCAATGTATTTCGAATACTCTTCAATAGTATCAAAATAAATCGTTTCATTTTTAGAGTTGATATAAAAGGGATCAACTATTTTTGTGATACCATTATAGTTATGCAAACAGAACTCCTTTTTATCTATTTTCGCTAAAATATAATTAGCAAAAAATGTAAAAGTTATCAACGATATTAATAGCAAATCCATAATAAAATACTATATATAACAATTTGTTTGTTAATTATTTAAATTCGTAAAAAAATCATTTTATAATATTTATGATAAAACATATTAAATTTGCTTTTTAAAAATTATATAAATTTATATACATAAAGTAAAATATATACCAAATACATATATATAAAAATAACAATTCTTTCAATTTATAAAAATCTAAAAAAAAAAAAGAATTTTTTTTTAATTAGGATTATAATCTTTTATTAAAATATAATTATTAAATACTTCATGTGGAGTTGAACATAATATATTAAATATTTTTCTAATATATGGTTCTTCACACGTATACTTAAAAAAAACAAGTTTCTTATCAAGTACATCAAAATAAGAACTATCAAAAATATTATATAATAATGCTTTAATAATAAAATAATTAAAATTATTGTGAATCATTGAAATTGAACAACAAAATAACATAACATAATATTCATTAATGCAAATTTCAATATTTTGACTTAAAATATATTCAGGATCACTTAATATTTTTTCAAGTTCATTATACTCTTTCAAGTACTTTTTAACAAAATATAAATTGTTAAAATTCTTTTTTATAAACATTCTTTTAAGTTTATAGTATTTGTACTTTTCAATTTTTTATATTATCTTATTTTATGTTTCTGTTTTTATTAAATTTTATCTTCCTTGGAAAATAAAATATTTTCATATGAATTTTATAAAATTTATTTTAATTTTCCTATATTCTATTTTTCTTTTGAAAATATTTATTATCTTTATTTTTTATTAAAGTTTCACAATATATTATTAATTGTGGAACATTTAATTTATTAATTATTATATAAATAAAATTTTATAAATTAATTTTAAAGATATATTATTATGTATATAATTCTTTATTGAGTTTTAATCAAAGTTTTTTATTATTTTATTTAATTATAAAATTTTTAATTTTTTTTTCCCTTTATTCCGAATAATTACGTATTCTTTTTATAAATTATTATGTACGTATAAAATTCTAAAAAATAAATCTCTAACCCTAATTTTTAATATTTATTCCTTTATATTAAAATAAACTAAATAATAAAATAAAAAAAAAATTATTCATATTATTTTTTTTAATATTTGATATAACACTTTTATAAATAAATAATAATACTATATTATTACTATTATTATTATTTAGATTTTAAAAAATTTAATAATTACTAATAATCATATATAAAATAAATTAATTCGAATTGCTTAATTAATTTGATTTATTTTAAATGTTATATTTAGTATTACTTCAAATATTCTTTTTAAAATTTTTAATTCAAATATTTATATAATAATAATAAAATATATATAAAAATTATATAATAAAATATTTAATTTATTTTTATTTATTTTCCTTTAAATTTTCTTTTATTCTAGAAAATTTTGAGTAGAAATACTAAAAGAAAAGTTCTATATATCTTATATGCTTATATGTATTGCTTTGTATATGAAAGTTTATAATATTATTAAATATAAATAAATAATTTATTCCACAATTTTTAATTTTAAAATATTATTAATTTAAATTTTTTTTTTTTGCTTTTTATTTTGAAATATATTATTACATTAATATCTTTATTAAATATTAAATACTTTTCATTTAATTTAAAACTATATTATTATATTAATACATTATTATTTAATATTTATTACATAATACTATTATTATCTTTTCGATAATTAATTCAGTTATTTATTTGCTTTTTTTTATATTTTGATATTTATCCTTATTTCATTATTTATTAATTTTATTTTTATTACTTTATAAATAATATCAATTTAAAAAAAAAAAAACTAAAAATTTAACTAATTAAATTAATATTTATGAATTATAATAAATTAGTATTTTAACTTTTATAATTAATATTATTAAATTTTATTTAGTTTCAAATCATTATAAAGAGTTAATAAATAAGATTTTATAATTATATTTCAAATTTATTAATATAATATATGGTAAATAAAATTACATATAATTTAATTTACATATATTAATATAATTATTATTAATTATTATATATTTTATAATTATTATTATTTTTTATTTAATAAATACATTTTATAATATTATAATTATTTTAATAAAATTATATCTTAATTCTTTATTAATAATTTATTTTTAATTTTTATTATTTTTCTTAATTTAGTTATTATATTTTATTTTATTTTTTTATTTTTACCTTTTTATTTTCTATTTTTGTTTTTATTTTGCTCTTTTTTATTTTATTATTATTTATTATTTATTATTTATTATTTTTTTATATTTTTTCGTTTTTTTTTTTTTGCTTTTTCTTTTTTCTTTTATTTTAAATTTTAATTAGCATTACCAGCACTACTATCACCAGCTAAAACCATTTCATAATATTCACCCTTTTGTTCCATTAATTCTTTATGATTACCCATTTCTAATATTCTACCTTCTTTCATAACAATGATTATATCAGCATTCTTAATAGTTGATAAACGATGAGCAATAGTTATAGTTGTACGATTTTTGGAAGCTTCTTCTAAATCTTTTTGAATAATAATTTCTGATTCAGCATCTAGAGCAGATGTAGCTTCATCTAGTAACAAGATTTTTGGATTACGAATCATAGCACGGGCAATAGCAATACGTTGTTTTTGTCCTCCACTCATTTGAGAAGTACCTATACCTCCAACTAAAGTGTTGTAACCATCTGGTAATGAAACAATAAAATCATGAATATTTGCTTTTTTAGCAGCATTAATAATTTCTTCTTCAGTAGCATTTTCTTTTCCATAGCGAATGTTATCTTTAATGGATACATTAAAGAGATTAGGCTCTTGATTAACAATACCCATTTGCTTACGTAACCATTTAATATTATAATTATTATTTTTTATATTATCAATTAATATTTCACCATGTTGAGCATCATACCAACGTAATAATAATCCAATAAGTGTACTTTTACCACAACCAGAACCACCAACAATAGCTAAATTTGTTCCTTGAGCTACTTTTATTTTATTATTGCCCATACGTAATACTGGAATATTTGGACGGGATGGGTAAGAAAAACGAAGACGATCGAACATAATATTTCCTTCAAATTTATCTTTTTTTGTTCCTTCTGGACTATTTGCATCAATTTTAGAATGACGGTCAATTATTTTTAAAACTTGGCCAAAAGCTTCTTCAGCTTTTTTGTAGTCTGGTACAGATGAACTTGCAATACCAATGGAAGCGGTAGATAAAATAATTACCATCAAAACTCTAAACATATTTTGGAATTCTATTTCACCATTTTTAACAAATATATAACCAAAGTAGAAACCAAAAGCATAAGAAATGAAATTTACAGCATTACTGAAACCATTTCCAAATGCATTAATATAATATTTACGTTCGAGACTTTTTTTAGACTTTACTAAGCTATTATCATAAAGTTTACTAAAATACTTTTGTAAATTAAGTGCATAAACAGTCTTTACACTAACAATTGATTCAACAGCAATATTTGTACTTGTTTCATAAATTTGACGTTTTTCTTCGTTTTTATCTTGACTTGTTTTTAATTCTAAAATTGTACCAGAAAATATAAGTGGAATGGTACAGAATAAAATTAAAGTCAATTTCCAACTATTAAAGAATGCAATAGCAAAACCAACTATCATTGTGACACAAATTTCAAATATATAACCAATATTATTGTTTAATCCTTGTACTAAACTTGTTTCAGTTGTTAATTTTGTTGTTAATGTTCCTGTACTTACAGCACCGCCTGAATTATTAGCATTATTAGTATCAATAGAATTTGTTTTATTTTTTTTGCTTTTATTTAATGAATTTATTTCATTAGAATCAAAGAATCCAATTTCTTGTCTTATCATAGAATTATACATTAATTTTCGGAAGGTATAAGATAAATATTCACCAGAAGTACCATAACCACTTAATTGGAAATAATAAGCAAAGAAAATAAGTCCACTAAATAACAAAAATAATAGACCCCAGTAACGACCTTCGTCTAATAGTTCATCACCTTGTTTATTGAAAGCATTCATAGCTGAAGCCATAAGGAAAGCATAAACTGGCTGGATACAACCAGTTAAAATAGATCCAAGGACACCTAATAAGATAGCCCACCATACAGGCTTATTATAATGCAAATAGCGTTTCCAATCCATATTATTACCATTTTTCTTTGATTTTTTCATTTTAGTATCATTACTACTATTCTTATTATATTCAATAGAACCATTACTAGAGAGGTTAGTATGTATACGAGATAAAATTGTTGATTCACGTTTATTTAATAAATATTTACTAGAGATATCTTCATTTTCCTCATTATTAAACATATCGTTAAAATTCATATTAATATTATTTTTATATTCTTCTTCTTCATCTTGTTTTATTTCATCACTTTCTTCTTCATTATCACTTTCTACCACATTCATATCTTGACTTTTTACTAACTTGTAATAAATTCCTTGTTTCATCATCAATTCATCATGATTTCCAGTTTCAGTAATTATTCCTTTATCCATAACAATAATACAGTCTGCATTTTTAATAGTAGAAAGACGATGAGCAATAACAATTGTAGTTCTTCCAGAAGAGGCAACTTCTAGAGCAGATTGAATTATTTTTTCAGATTGATTATCTAAAGCCGAAGTAGCTTCATCTAGTAATAAGATTTTAGGGTTCATTATAAGTGCACGAGCAATGCAAATACGTTGCTTTTGACCACCACTTAATTGTAATCCTCTTTCACCAGCATTTGTATTATATCCATTTGGTAATTTAGTAATAAAATCATGAGCATTAGCTAGTTTAGCAGCTTCTTCAATTTCTTCTTTGGTAGCATTTGGACAAGCTATAGAAATATTTTCAGCAATAGTAGCATTAAATAAAATTGGCTCTTGTGAAACTAAACCAATTTGTGAACGTAACCACTTTATACTATAATTTTCTATTTTTTTTCCGTCAATAATAATATCACCTTCACTTTTATTATAATATCTTTCTAAAAGTTGAATGATTGTAGATTTTCCTGAACCAGAAGAACCTACAAGTGCAATAGTTTTACCTGGCTTACATGTAAAACTAATACCCTTTAAGATTTCTATATCTGGTCTTGATGGATAAGTAAAATGAACATTACGAAATTCTATAGAACCTTTAATAGAATGGTTTGGTATTTCCCCTTGGTCTGCATCAGTCTCTGGTTTTCTTTCAATAATGGAAAATAACTTTGAAGCAGCTCCAACAGCTTGAGTGAAAGCTGTCAAATAGCTACTACAAGCTGATAACATTCCCGATCCCATGATTACAGTCATAAAGACTTTAAGTACAGAACCACTATCCATTTCATTATCGTGAATAAATTGGGAACCTTTAATAAAAGCAACACAGAAAATTGAATATACTGCTGCAAAAATAAAACCAACACCTAATGCATTTACTTGAGAAATAATAAATCCATATTTTTTTGTTGGCTTTAACTTATTAGTATAACGATCAATTTCATTTTGTTCATTACCGAAAGAAACAATAGTACGTATTTGGGAAAAGGCTTCTTGTGCAATTCCACCCAATTCTCCATAGACTTTCTGTGATTTTTTAGTATATATAGTTAAAATAATACCCATAATTATAGTAGCTATAAGAATTACTGGCAATACAATTGCCATGTTTAATGTCAACTTCCATCCGCTAATACATGCAATAGCATAACAGGCAATGAACGTTGTCAAATTTTGTAAAAATAAGCCTACTTTTACACCAATGCCTTCTTCAATT
This sequence comes from Piromyces finnis, assembly GCA_002104945.1. NCBI lineage: Eukaryota > Fungi > Neocallimastigomycota > Neocallimastigomycetes > Neocallimastigales > Neocallimastigaceae > Piromyces > Piromyces finnis. The sequence goes on along the minus strand of MCFH01000083.1, from coordinate 82,622 downwards.
AAAATAGTATCACTGATCATTCTAGATGTTAATTCACCTGGACTTGTTTTTTCGTACCAGAAGATATCTTGTTTCATCAAGGATTGGAAAACTAAACTACGAATTCGAGATACCTGACGAGTAGATGTAATACTAAAACATGAATAGAAAATAAATGAAGCTATAAATGATGCTAATCCAATGCCCAAGTAAATAATCAAGTACTTGTATAATTCATGGTTAATATCTTCAATAGGCATAAAACGATAATTTCCGCTAAAAGTACTGGTATTACTATGTTGAGAAGATCCTAATTTTTGGCCTATAGTGATAGTATCAATCTCTGGATATTTTTTATTAAACTCCTCGAATTTTGCATATTGAATAGTGCTATTACTAAGATTGCCAATATTAATAAATTCTTCTAATATATTATCATCTTGAATACCTGAAGTACTTTTTACAGAAATATTAACAATAAGTGAAAAAAAAACATTCATTAAATCCCCCATAAAATAATACCTATATTTAAAAAATAATTATATATATTATAATTAATTGATGAGAATTTAATTTTTTGTTTAGTATTGCAATATTTAATTGTATTAATAGTAAAAATATAATAGTGTATTTATTTTAATATATTTATTTTTAATAAAATTAAATATTACAATAATATAATAATTCTTATAAAATTTTATATTATTATTATTACATTAATGGAAGAGATAAACCCTGTAAAATAGAAAATATAACTCCTAAAAGAAGTAAAAACTTTTCTCTAATACTTGAATATTTAAATAATTCAAAAAATGAAACCTTTTTAATTTCATTATTATCGCTTGAATTATTAACTTTTTTTTCCTTATTACTTTTATCTTTTTTATTTTTCATTATTAAAATAATTATTTTTTCTATTATTAATTATTTTTTATAAGATAACTTTGCTATGTAATATAAACTAAATTATTATTTTTATATGATTTTATATATTTTCTATATATAATTGATAGTATTTTTTGTTTTTTTTTGTTTTTTTACATTTAAGATAATACAACTTTTTTTCTATATTTATATTTTTTTTTTGATTAGAAACTTCATAAGCTATTTATTATTTATTTTTAATATAATGCATTTATTATTAATTTATTGTAATTAATTAATATTTATTTTGAAATATTAAATTAAATAAACTTCAGTACCCCAGAAATAGTAGTTAAAAGCATAACCAATAAAATTAATAATACATAGGAAAATAAAAATATTCATATTGAATACATTGGCTAAATTTGTAGTAAAACAATATATTCTCCATTACTAATATAATAACTTTCATGATTTATTATAATTATTATATTTTATTCAATTATTTTTCTTTAATCAAGAGATATAATGAAAATATTTAATAGTATTATATAAGCAATTTAAAATAATCACACTATTTCTTATTATTTATTATTTTAGTTAATTAATTATTAATAATAAATATATCAACTTTTAGCTAACTAAAATAGTAAATAATAATTAATAATAAATAATAATAAATAATAATAAATAATAATAATAAATATCCACTTTGTAATAATAATAATAAATAATAATAATAATAATAAATATCCACTTTGTAATAATAATAATAATTAATAATAATAATTATATTTGTAAGTTTTGTTGATATTTTAATATAAAAAATACGCAATTGTTGATTTGCCTTTTGAATATATTATTCAATTATAATAATAATATAAAGAAAATCTTTAATAATATATGGCATAATTAATATATTAATTAAAAATGAATATTCTTTTTAATTTATATTACTAATAATTGATATATATTTTTATTTAGTTATTCCTTTCAATTATCATTGGTTACATTTAATTTATTAATTTTTTATTTAGATATTCTTTTCAATTATCATTGGTTACATTTAAATTTGAATATTTTTTGTTGATTTATTAAGAATTTCTTTATTAGGAAGTATTTTTTTTATCTTTTCTTAACTTAGGTGGACTTTTTATGAATATTTTTATTTTAAAATAATAGTTAAAATAGTAAATCATAATATTAGAACAGTACAGTAAATAATAACTATATTAATAAATAATGCTTTTTTACAATTTTTTATATATTATATAAATATTAGTAAGAGTTTCGAATATTCCATTCTTAAAAGTAATAATTTCAATATATTACTCATATAGAAAAATTTCTATATTTGTAAAAATTGTTTTTCTAATGTTAGAATATGTGAAACGTTATGTCACATGTATTCAAATGTATTGAAATGTATTAAAACGCATTTGTATATATTGTATTTGATTATATGTTTAAGCCACAATGTAAATGTATAAATACATGTAGTTTTAGAAGAATGTAACGCAAGTAACTATCAGAACTAAATTATTTAATCTGAAATTTTCTATGTTTGGTAAAATTATCTTGAGATCTAAAATTTGAGATTTCAAAATTTTAAGATTGAAATATTATTTTCGCCATAAATAAAAGATTCGAAGTAACTTAATATAGAAAATAAGGAAATAATCAATCTGATAAATAAAACATAGAAAGTAGTATATTTTCTAATATGATATAAGTTAATCTACAGTGATAGAATTTAAACATTAAATTTCCGAAAACTGGTAAATTACTAAAATTTAAATTATTTTGAATTCAACAAACTCAGAAAATATACAAATCAAATTAAATATAAATAAATAGCTTAAACCCCCAAGGAACAATACCTATATCACTATATTGATTTGATAACTTTGTAGCTTAAAACAAATCGTCAATAGTAAACTACAAAAAGCTTTCAGTAAATTTAATATTCCTTGAATATAGACATAATATCAATTGTAACAAAACTTCTATTCTCAAGAAGATATGATATAGTAGTATTAACATTAAGAATATAATATGTGAAATTTGAATAAATAAGTTCCTTAAGCTTAGATTATTTATCAGGATAATTTTAAAATTTATGTAACAAAAAGAATATTTCCTAGCATTCCATATTACTTCTATAATAAAGCAAAATTTTATAAAGATCTCTACATCCATTATCTAAAGAAAGGATATGAGAACACAATTATGAAAATTAGTATTTATCAATTATGATATATATTGAAAATTGTAATATGTAATATCTCCAATATGGATCTTAACACTGATGAAATTAGAAATCCTATATGGTTTATATTTCCTTAAGAAGCGTGGTTACAGAAAGATTCTAATTCCACTCCTTATGAAGAGTGATGTTATGACCAAGACAGCTCAATTATCTGATATTGATGAAGAATTATACATGGTTTCTAAAGTTAATGATGATCCAGAACCAAAATGTTAGTGAACAACCAATCAGTACTTTCTATGGTGGTAAATGGTTCAGTGAACCAGAAAAGTAATTATTAGTCAGAGATACTAGTTATTCAATTTGTTTCAAAAAGAAAGCTGGTGCTCACAGCAAAAATACTTAGGGTCTTTTCCAGCATTAACTAATTCGAAAAGATTGAGCAATCCATTTTTGTCAATCAGAAAAGAGCTGGGAAGAATTAGAACAATTAATTAGTACTACTGAAGATTTCTACCAATCTCTTAAACTTCCATATCACGTTATTGCCATTGTTTCTGATGTCATAAACAATGCTGCTACTAAGAAACACGATCTTTAAGCTTATTTTCCATTCCAACCTGAATACAAGGAATTAGATAGTTGTCGTAACTATACTGATTACCAATCTAGAAACTTAGGTAACATGTTTGGTGTTAAGAAGATGAACTCCCATGTTAAGAACTACGTTCACTTATTAAACGGTACTCTTTGTGCTAACGGACATACTTTTTGCTGTACTCTCGAAAACTATCAAACCGAAAATGTTTTAATTGTTCCAGAACTATTAAGACCATATATAGATGTTGTTAAATTTATTTGTCAAAGAACTCACTTCTGACAAGAAAATAGTTAAAATATAATTTAGGAAGATATAAAGTTTATTATATAGCATGAAGATTATTCAACTTGATATTGATCTACTCATTATGTCAATTTGCATACAATAACATTAAATATCCATATATCCAGTTATTAAAATATCCATTCACAAATATTCATGAACACATAATTACATATATTTACCAATATTTCATCTTATTTTCAAAAGAACTAGTTTTATTAACATTCATAAAATAGCATTATTGTTATTGAAAGCATACATATTTATTTCAAGTAAATAAATTGTTTGTGAAATATTCAAATACTTTAACTACTACTATTTTAATGAGAAAATATTCTTTCCGCCATAGAGGAAAGATAGAACATAAAGAAAATACATAAAATTTATACAATTAGAAACATGAATTAGAATAATTAAACATTATTTGATAAGTTTGTATAAAATACCCTATTGTAATGAAATTATGCAATAAACATTGAAACTATCCTTGTGAAAATGTCAATCAATTTCTTTATGATAATTTCACTCAAATCAGTATTATATAATTTAATCCAGTATACTATTCTTTGAATTAAATCATTATAACAATACTTTAAGATAATATTTAGCCTCAAAAGCATTATTTAAATTATTGCTACCTATAAAGCAAATATATTACTGGTCAAATGCTCATCCCGTAGGCTGTTATTGCTAATATACATAGCAAATATTTCAAATGAGGTAATTTATTAAAGTTAGAAATGCTTAGCGTGAAATGAGCATATTCTACATATATATATACTTTGAATAACCTAGCGTGAAATGGGTATATTCAATAATATTTTAACAACTTATCATGATTTAACTTAGCGTGAAATGAGTTATATTCATAGATAATTATTAATGATGGTTTTAGACCTATATATATTTAATTTGGTCCCATCAATAACAATGTAGCACCTTCATAGTAAGGGCTCCTTAGATTTAGATGACATTGATTCATCATATTTATTTATTACCAACATTCAAGAATGTTGTGACGCCGTTTTAAAATATAATTTACGGTGATTTAGTAACCTCATATATAAATCGCCACTTTCAACGTAGTGAGTGATCGCCAACCAATTAGCTGACATTCTAATTAACCGAGCCAACTTCGATATAATTTAGAAGAACTTTATTCTCTTCAACAATCGATATTTTAAATGTCATTATCTTACAATATTAACTTGTTATAATTTTACTGGTATATCTACTTATTTTAATTTGAAGTAAAGAAATACTTAATTGAGGAATATTTTATTCATTAGTTTGATATTCTATGATTATCACTACATTAAAATATATTATCATGAAAATATTATTTCACTATATTTTAAAGGATAGGCAATTGAGAAAAATGAATGAAAACATTAGAATATGTTATTTATTATTTATATAGGTATTAATACTTATCGTATATGTTATGGAAAATTATTCATTATTATGAAAATTTGATGCAAAATGAATGAAATTTTATGAAATTTAAATTTCTCATTTTCAAATCTAAGTATTTATTACTAAACATCTAGATTTGAGGGGGAAGTAGTGAATATACGAAATTTAAAATTCAAGATAATAATTTTTGTTTCTAGTTAAACATTGGAAATAACTAAAACATTGCATAGAAACTAAGGCTTAATAAATAGAATGAATTGAAATTCAAATTGTAAAAATTTATAAGATTCAATATGTAAAAATGAAAAGAACAAAATTTCAAATACAAAGTAAAATATTCTTAAATATTATAAGAATAATTAATCAATACAAAAGGCATAAAAGGAAGGAAAAACACCTAAAAGAAAATGTTAAAATTCAATATACATAAACTAAATAACTATTAAGAATTTAATTAAAATTTTACCATTATTAATTAGTATTTACAAATAGATTGAAATACAATTATGCTAATATTCTAAAGAAAATTGTAATTATAAGGACATAAAACCAGAGAGTTATCCATAGGTTGTCCGAAGAACGTAAAACCAAGAAGATTAACCATAGGTTGTTAAGAGAACGTAAAACCAAAAAGAGTTATCCATATGTGTTGTCATAAGGACGTAAAATCAAAGGTTAACCATGAGTTGTTAAGAAAACGTAAAACCAAAGAGGTAAACCATGCGTTGTCATAAGGACGTAAAATCAAAGAGATAAACCATGTGTTGTCTATAATTCTGTGTAAATCTCAGAGAGATTACCAATATAGTTTATAGGATAATGTAAAACCGGAAGGGTTTTCAATCCTTAATGGATGGTATAATAATTTATGAATATCCAATCCAAATTTTAAACTTTAATACTACCAAATTATACAAAGGTTTTCAGTTTATCCATAAAAACGAAGTTATAGGGTAATATTTAAATTCTTTAAAGCAATTAGTGAATAATATATGTGAAATATTTTAAATTCCAGTTAATGAAATATAAAAATTTTAAACATTAGATTTAGTTTATAGTTAATAGTTTAGAAATAATAAAATGCACATATTCACCAGCAAACCAAATTTTACTTAGTAGAAAATTAGGTTTGAGGGGGAATGTTAGAATATGTGAAACGTTATGTCACATGTATTCAAATGTATTGAAATGTATTAAAACGCATTTGTATATATTGTATTTGATTATATGTTTAAGCTACAATGTAAATGTATAAATACATGTAGTTTTAGAAGAATGTAACGCAAGTAGTTCTTTATCATAAAATATATTAATAAAGTTGACATAATTATAAACCTAAATTAAACAACTCTTAATACTATGAATGTATGAATGCATTTATTGTCAGAAAAAGATTAAGGTTTAATAAAAAAAATATATTTGAAATATATAAAAAGTAAAGAGTTAAAAGGAATGACGTAATACTTATAATTTCTAATATTTTAAGCATCAATGCACTAATAAAAATATTTAAATACAATATATTAATAAATTAATAATATAAATAATATGAATTATGATTTTATTAATATATTATTTTTTATATAAAAATTAAGGTTAAAATAAACTCAAACTCTCTATTTTATTGGATTAACAAAGTATGTAAAATAAATTAAAATGTATGGTAAATGTAAAATACATTAATTTCAGTCATTGTCTAGTTTCATGATAATTAACAATAATATTTTAGCTGAATATACAACTAGTCCATTAGCATGACTTATAAACATAATAAATATTAATAATTATATTATGGCTTTAAGTTTTTGAATACTTCTTATTTATAAAGAAAAGACAAGACTTTTTACTGTGTATTTTTTAATATATTGAATTTAATTTAATTTTTTTATCCTTAGTTAAAAAAATATATAAAATATATTTTAAAATAATGATAATATATTGAATTAATATATGAATCAAAAAATTTTAATATACAGTAATATATTATTACCATTTATCTTTATTTAATTAATTAACTCTATTAAATAATAAAATTTAAATTGAATTTAATGTAAAAATATTTCTTTGAATTGAATTTTTTTTTTTTTGATAAAGATCATCCATCCAATGGTTTTGTAAGACATTAATTAAATAAATGGAATTAAATTAATTTAATATATTAATTTCAATATAAATATATGGATCAATATAGAGTTAATATAGTTGATTAATTTAAAGTGGTTTAAATCATTTATTTTTTGTTAATTAAATCATCAAAAAAAAACTACCATCTTTTTATATAAAACTTCTATTATTTCATAAGAAATGGAAAAACATTAAATATTCTTATTAATACATATTTTATTAGAAAATTAATAAAAGTACTGTACTATGTTGTATTATTAATTTTAGGTATATTATAATGTATTTCCATAAAATGAAGTAAAAAAAAAAAATATTGCAAAAAAAGGCAATATATATAATAAACGATATAAAAAAATATCAATAAAATGTATACATTATTAGAAATAGAACTATTAACTTTTTAAAATTTAATCTATATGGAATAGTTTAATAGTCATTTAACAAATTATATATTTATTAATAAATAGTTTAATTTATATCATTAATATATCTTAACTATCCTATACGTTTTTTTATGATTTATTAAATAGTAATATTAATTATAAATATAAATCAATATATCATGGTAATATAAAATATTAATTGATATTTTCATTTTTATTATAATGAAACATATTTAAATATATGTACCATCAATAGTTTTTCCATCAAAAATGACGTTGTTGTTGTTGTTGTTTAATAGTAAAGAAGTATATATGCTTAACTAAAATAATGAAAAGACAAGCTTTTATTCTAAAAGAAAAATGTAGAGAGAAATATATGAAAAAGAAGAGTATGAAGAAATAAAATAGTGGTATAAATGTGTAAGTTAGAATGATATTTTTACGTTCCTTCTTGGTGGAATTTTAGCTTATGATGAGTTTCAAATTGATAAAGTGGAACAAAGATATTTTAATGAACACCTTTACAGTTAATTGGGACTTCTGTTCCATATATAGAGGGTCTCGCAGCTTTTCTAACTAAAACAATCCCTATCATTAGTAGCTCTATGAAACTACTTTTTGAAGTGATCAAAAGGGCAGACGGCATACCAATATGACAAAGGAACATTCCTAATATTCCGTACACAAAGTTCAATGTCAGTATTTCTTCAAATGTGTAATGTTGAATACTGAAAGAATAGATTAGGATATCTATTCTATTACAATAACACTAAAGATTTATATAAAATTGTTTTGTTAAAAAAATATCTTTTATTATAATAGAAATTATATTAATAACAATTACATCGATAAAATGATGAAAAATATCTTCTATTTATATTTTTCCTAAATACATTTATATTATATTATAACTATTTATTTCTTATATATTATTATTTATAATCTACACTAAAATCTTAATTATTAATAAATATTTAAACTATAACTATTTTTAGTAAAATACAATTGGCAATTCAAATTAAGTACTATTCAATTTGAATATGTGCCCATGTATTATTGATATTTAAACATTTAATAATTATATACTAGATGTCTATTTCTATTACAAAACAATACTAAAACTAGGGGTTTGAATTGAGAATTTTAATTTATTTGTTAAACATTAAGAATAAACTAATAATTTATTTTGTTTTAAACTTTAATTATTAATAAATAAATTATGTCCCATTTTCTTTTTCTGTAATATAATTCGTGTAACTTAAACAATGATATTTATGGCTTAAGTTACATTAAAGATATCAATCTGTGGCGTTTGATATCTTTACAATCTCTCTCTCTAAGTCGAGCTCCTGCGAGATTAATTTATAAAGAATCCTTTCTCGAAGGAATTTCAATTACAAATGGTTGGTATCTATGCTTAATTAGATTACCAACTTTATTCTTTCTTATTCTCATGGAGGAGTCATTCAACTTATGTTTTGACTTTTTAGAGTTTCTTTCGAACTCTTGTATTAATTGTTTGTCCGGGATCTGATCTTCAGAAACCCAAGTGGATTTGTCAAATCCTTTCCACGATAACTTATAAAATGTCTCACCATTAACAGATTTCATCTTCTCAATTTTTTCTGGAATTTTTTCAATTAAATCTGTGTTAAGATGAATATTTCTTTTCCTACTATTAGACCTATCTATAAACTCGTTTTCAAAGTATGGTTCTAACAATGAGACATGAAAGACTGGATGACATCTCATTGTCTTTGGGAGTTTCAATTTAAAAGCGAGAGAACTAACTTTTTCAATTATTTCAAATGGACCAAGCATTTGAGGTGCTAATTTCTTCTTCAAGTTAGTTCCCGGAGAATCTTTCAATAACCATACCTTCTTTCCCACTTCAAATTCCGGGGGACTCATTCTTTTCATATCGGCATATTTCTTATATGTTTCTTTTGCTTTTTCTAAGCTTTCTTTTAATAATTTAAAGTTTTTATTCATATCAATTACTCTTTGTTCAGCTCTACTAGGTCTATCATTAGCCGGGATTTCCAAGCTGAACTTTGGATGAAAACCATAATTAGCAAAGAATGGGGATTGATTTATAGATTGCTGTAAAGTGTTATTATATGCAAATTCAGCAAATGGAATAAGATCAACCCAGTTATTCTGCTTCTTATTGATAAAACAACGGAAATATTGTTCTAATATGCCGTTCACCCTCTCCGTTTGACCATCTGTCTGCGGATGGTTAGCAGTTGACAATGAATGATTGATATTAAGAAGGTCACAAAGTCTTGACCAGAAATCAGAAGTAAATTGCGAGCCTCTATCAGAAATGATGGAATTAGGAAGACCATGCAAACGGAAGACATTGGCAATAAAAGCATCAGCAGCAATTGAAGCAGTAGTGTAAAGAAATGTGTCTTTAACAATAAAACAAATTATAATATTTACTAAATAACTTAGTAATATTAACACTTTAAAATATTCTGTAAATTATTAATTTATAAAAATATCATTAAAAACACATAGAATTTAACTTAATAAGTTAGTGTTTAATAATATAATTATTTATTAATAAAATCTCGATTCTTTAAAATATTTGGGAAAATTCACTCGTATTTATACTAAAAAATTTTTAAATTAATTTATAAAATTTTTTCAACTTAAAATTCTTAACCAATCAATAATCTTCATATAAAATAAAATTTAAAAATAAAATAAAATAAAATAAAATTATAATTTTTTTAAAATAGTATCTATGAGGTCTCGAACTAGTGTCATTCAGACTCAAAGTCTTAGCTACTAACCACTAAGACAATTTAGTTATTTCTAGTATTCGTGTAAGAAATATTTGTGGCCATAAGTTTGCCCACAAATATTTCAATTGAAACCATATATTCTGGTCATCATTTATTGGCCAAATATATGTATAACCATATATTAATGGTTATTAATTAAATAGGAAGTTTATTTGCTTTACCCAATCAAGTGGTAAAGAAAATAAACTCATATAGTTAAATAGTATAGTCAAAACTAACGTTAAATACTTTAGCGTTAGTATTAAAGTAAATTAATAGCTATAATAATAATTAATGTAGATAATTATAATAAATAAATAAAAGATATAATTAAAATATAATTATTTAAGTAAAAGTTATTTCATAAAATATTTATATAAGTGTTTATATTTATTTTAGTGTTATAATATTTATTTTCTTTCTTTTATTATTTTTTATAAAACTTTATTTAGTTATTAACTCGTATAGAGAGGTAATAACTAACTTAATTAACTAATTAGTAACTTATTAACTAATAATATAAAAACCTTTTACAATTTGTAAGAATTAATAATTATTTATTGAATAATTATTAATTCTTATTTAATTGTCACGAATACTAGTGAAATTACAATTTCAAGATCACTTGGAATTGTGAAATCACTTATGAAAATTCAAAATCAACAAATAGTTTATTTTCAAATAAATTATAAAATTTTATTAAGAAATATTTAAAAATTTAGGAAAGGTTAAAATATGACCTTAACCCTTAATAATTTTTATAATAAATAACTTTAACCCTTATCGTTAAAATGGAATAAGAAAAAACACGCGTATCTCCTCAACGAATGACGATTTTTGAATAAAAATATTTTGGTTATAATTACGTTCGTTAGAAAGCCACGCTCGAGACAAACAACATATCTTAAAATCAGGTCAATATCTCTGCTGGTTCACGAGATATTCCAATTTAAAGATATTTTGTTAGCAATGATTAATTGTTTATTCAGAGAATGATCACCCCTGATATATCAAACATAAATCATTCACTCAAAGTATAAAAATTATTGTTTAATTAAATCAACATTATTTTCCGGAACTAATTAACTTTATTTTATAATAATTATTTCAATAACATAATTTATAATCTTTGAACTAGAGGATTATAATTATTAATATTATATTCAATGAATTATATTATAATTAAGAAATAATTAATATTATGAATATTATAAACAATAGTTATTTTTTAATAATTAGGAATAAGTCTTAAGTTTAGTTTAAGTATTATAAAATATATTATGAATATAATCATGTATTGAAAAGTTATTTTATTATTAAATGTAAAATTGCAAATAGTATAAATAGTTTAGAATAGTTTATGAAATTAAAATCTTTGTAAAGATTATTAACCAAAAATTATTAACCATAAATTATTAAATTATTAACTATAAATTATTAACTAAAGATTATTAACTATAAATTATTAACTATTAATAATAATTAATACTTAATGAGTATTACTACTAAATAATCTTATTATTATATATTTTAGCAATATATCATTAAATAAAATAAAAGAAATTATTTTAACCATAATATATAATTTAATTATTCATTTATAAATCAATTAAGATTATTTTAATAAAACATTTTTTTTTCTAACCTAGTTATCTCTTAACCTTTTATTTAATTTGATATTTTAATATTAAATTATAAGTTTAGTAAAACTTTTACAATAATCTTTACCGCGTTTTTTACCATAACTACCTTAGGAAAAAACTTAATTTAAAAATTTAAAAAAAAAAATGACTCAACCAACACCTAAACCAGTTCAACAATTCCTAAAGCCTCAAGATTTAGAAGAATTTAAGAAAAATCTTTGTGGTGAATTAGACAAGTATATCACTCAACAATTGGATAAAAATACCACCTCCTTGTTAGAACGTATGGATGCTATGTTAAAGGAACTTAAGAGTCGTGCTAATTATACTGAAACCGAGGAATCTTCTACTGATTATGATGAAGATCATGATGTTATAATGCGTAATAGAACCTATCCTATCAAACAAGTACCAGATCCAGGATTCTTTACTGGTGATACTACTCAGACTGAGTTATTCTGCGAACTCTGCCAAGCTACCTTTAAAACTCCACCTAACAATCAACTATCTGAAGAAGTAAAAATTAACTTTGTTGTTGTTAGATTACGTGATTCTGCCAGAACTTGGTATCATATTAAATATAAAGATGGTATTACTCCTATGACTATGAACGAACTATTAAGTGAATTAAACAAAGCTTTTTCAAATGTTACCAGTACCAAATTAGCCATGATTCAATTAATAGAATTAAGACAAGCTTATGGAAAAGTGAACGATTATATTAACAAATTTAGAGATTTAAGTCGTTGTTTAGAGATAGATGACATTAGTCTTTCACTAATATTTTTAAATGGTTTACATCCAAAATATAAGAATGAAATTAAGAAAGCTGATATTTTACCTAACACTTTAAGTGAAATGGTGTAAAGTCGACACAGAAAGAATAGATTAGGATATCTATTCTATTACAATAACACTAAATTTAAAATAAAAATAAAAAATTGTTTTATTAAAAATATCTTTTATTATAATAGAATTTTAATAATAACAATTACATCGATAAAATGATGAAAAATATCTTCTATTTATATTTTTCCTAAATACATTTATATTATATTATAACTATTTATTTCTTATATATTATTATTTAAAATCTACACTAAAATCTTAATTATTAATAAATATTTAAACTATAACTATTTTTAGTAAAATACAATTGGCAATTCAAATTAAGTACTATTTAATTTGAATATGTGCCCATGTATTATTGATATATTAATCATTTATTATTTATCTATTTCTATAAAAAAAACAATACTAAAACTAGGGATTTAAATTGAGAATATTAATTTACTTGTTAAACATTAAAAATAAATTAATAATTTATTTTGTTTTAAACTTTAATTATTAATAAATAAATTATGTCTCATTTTCTTTTTCTGAATATAATTTGTGTAACTTAAACAATAATACTTGTGGCTTAAGTTACATTAAAGATATCAAACAGAGGCGTTTGATGTCTTTACAATCTCTCTCTCTAAGTCGAGCTCCTGCGAGATTAATTTATAAGGAATCTTTTCTCGAAGGAATTTCAATTACAAATGGTTGGTATCTGTGCTTGATTAGATTACCACCTTTATTCTTTCTAATTTTCATGGAGGAGTCGTTCGACTTATATTTTGACTTTTTAGAGTTTCTTTCAAACTCTTGTATTAATTGTTTATCTGGAATCTGATCTTCAGAAATCCAAGTGGATTTGTCAAATCCTTTCCATGATAACTTATAAAATGTTTCACCATTAACAGATTTCATCTTTTCAATTTTCTCTGGAATTTTTTCAATTAAATCTGTGTTAAGGTGAATGTTCCTCTTCCTACGATTAGACCTGTCGTTAAACTTGTTTTCAAAGTATGGTTCTAACAATGAAACATGAAAGACTGGATGACATCTCATTGTCTTTGGAAGTTTCAATTTGAAAGCGAGAGAACTAACTTTTTCAATTATCTCAAATGGGCCAAGCATTTGAGGTGCTAATTTTCTCTTTAGGTTAGTTCCAGGAGAATCTTTCAATAACCATACCTTCTTTCCCACTTCGAACTCCGGGGGAATCATTCTCTTCATATCGGCATATTTCTTATATGTTTCTTTTGCTTTTTCTAAGTTTTCTTTTAATAATTTAAAGTTTTCATTCATATCAATTACTCTTTGTTCAGCTCTACTAGGTCTATCATTAGCTGGAATTTCTAAGCTGAACTTTGGATGAAAACCATAATTAGCAAAGAATGGAGATTGATTTATAGATTGTTGTAAAGTATTATTATAAGCAAATTCAGCAAATGGGATAAGATCAACCCAGTTATTCTGCTTTTTATTTATAAAACAACGGAAATATTGTTCTAATATGCCGTTCACCCTCTCCGTTTGACCATCTGTCTGCGGATGGTTGGCAGTTGATAATGAATGATTGATATTAAGAAGGTCACAAAGTCTTGACCAAAAGTCAGAAGTAAATTGCGAGCCTCTATCAGAAATGATGGAATCAGGAAGACCATGCAAACGGAAGGCATTAGCAATAAAAGCATCAGCAGCAATCGAAGCAGTAGGAAGACAACGTAAAGGAATGGCGTGAGCAAATTTAGTAAATCTATCGACAACAACCATGAGAGTTGTCATATCTCTGGACTTAGGAAGATCAACAATAAAATTAATAGAAATATCAGACCAGGGCCTACTGGGAGTGTCCAAAGGGGATAACAATCCATAAGGCTTATGTCTGGGGACTTTGGATTTGCAACAAGTCACGCAAGATTTGATAAAAGATTTAACGTCTGAATGAAACCTTGGCCACCAAAAGTTTCTGGAAATCAGTTCAGTGGTTTTCTTAATACCGAAATGACCAGCAGCAACAGAATCATGATGAAGTTCCAAAACTCTTGTCCTAAGAGATTTAGGAACATAAATAAGATTATTATATAACAAAAATCCCTCGTTATCAATAATAACTTTATCAATATTTTTAATAGGTGCATTACATGCAGAACCATTCATTTTAAATTGGACAATAGAATTATACAAATCGTCATTTTTAAGTTCTAATAAAATAGAATCGATTAACGGTTTGTTATCGCTATGATGAAACGAAATAGTAAGACAAGAAACATCAGAATTAATATTATTCTCTAAATGGTCACTTCTACGAGACAGGATATCAGGCTTACCGGATTTCTTTCCAGCTCTATAAATGAGTTTAAAATCAAATCTGGATAAGAACAAATTCCATCTAATTTGTCTCTGAGATAACATTTCAGGTTTTCTAGGAAATGTTAAATTCTTGTGATCAGTATAAATTATGAACGGATGGCGTGCACCTTCTAAATAATGACGCCATTCTTCAAGAGCAACTACAATAGCTAAAAGTTCCTTGTCATATATAGGATAGTTTCTTTGACAACTCGTCAAACTTTTAGAAAGAAATGCAATAGGATGTAATTTGCCATCAAATTCTTGAGAGAGAATAGCACCGACAGCATAATTACTAGCATCAGTTTCTACAATAAATTGTTTATTACTATCCGCATGTTTCAGAATAGGAGCTGACGTGAACAGAGATTTTAATAAAATAAAAGCGTCCTGATCTTCTTTCACCCAGTTAAAAGCAACATTCTTTCTAGTGAGTTTGTGAAGAGGGTTTGCAATTTTAGCAAAGTCTTTAATAAAAATTCTGTAATAATTGCATAAACCAATAAAAGACTGAACCTCTTTAACATTCTTGGGAACCGGCCAATCGAGAATTGCTTTAACTTTATTTTCGTCCATTTGCAACCCATCTTTTGAAATGACATAACCAAGAAAAGTGGTTTTCTCAACATCAAACTCACATTTTTCTAATTTAACATAAAGATTATTTTCAAGTAGTTTCTTAAGTACCTTTTTAACATGCTCATGATGTTCTTCGATATTATTAGAATAAATAAGAATATCATCAATATATGAGATAACAAAATCGTCTAAATAGTCACTAAGGACATCGTTAATGAAGTGTTGAAAAGTTGCAGGTGCATTCTTTAATCCAAAAGGCATAACCAGATATTCAAAATGTCCATATCTAGTACGAAAAGCCGTTTTGTATTCGTCACCTTCTTTAATACGAACAAGATTATAAGCGGATTTAAGGTCTAATTTAGTAAAAATCTTAGCATTTTTCACCCTATCCAAAAGGTCACTAATTAAAGGTAAAGGATATGAATTACGAATGGTAATATCATTCAACTTTCTATAATCGATACAAAGTCTTAGGGAGCCATCCTTCTTTTTAACAAATAAAATTGGGGCACCAGCAGGAGACGATGATTTCCTAATAAAACCTTTATTTAAATTATCATCAATATATTTTTTAAGTTCCTCTCTTTCAACTTCAGTTAATGGATACAAAGGTCCATAAAATAAAGTCGAATCATCTTTAAGTTTGATTTCACAATCATAAGGTCTATGAGGAGGTAACACTTCACAATTTTTTTCATTAAACACTTCACTAAATTCTAAATATTGGGTTGGTACGGCGACCAATTTATCTTTATTAATATCTTTTCCATTATTATTATTATTACTACATGATTCGTTATCATTATTACATGTTTCATTAATTTTTGTTACAATCCATTTAACTTTTTTATTAAAACTAATATATTCATCATCGCTATCATCTTCATCATTGATGGTTCTAACAAGGCGGCCTTTAACATATTCTTTTTCTTCATTTTTTGGGACAGAGGGATCTACTTTCGGCTTTTTGGTCAAGCTTCGGTCGAGAACATCATGATCTAACTGATCATTCTTTGACTTCTTTCTTGGTTTTCTCTTTCTTTTGCCTTTATTACAATGTCTGGCACAATAACCAGAACTAAAAGCGATTTTCTTAGAGTCGTAGAAAGCATTTGGATTATGCTTCTTTATCCACGGCAAACCAAGAATAACATCAACACCGGGGACTTGTAATCCATAAAGTTGAATTACTTCGAAGTGATTTTTGCAACGGAGCATGCACTTCTCAGTCCTTTCCCAAACACTAACAACTCCATCACTAACACCTGAAACACGGAATGGTTCCACTTTTTCCAAATTAATACCAAGTTCTTCAGCAAGACTTGGATTAATGAAATTTAATTCAGAACCGGAATCAATTAAAACCTTAATCTTAACTTCCGAAACTTCATTGGTACTCAAGTAAAAGTCCACAAGGTTTAAATCACTTTTCACTCCCTTGACTCCAACTTTGTAAATTTTTGGATTAACAATTTTTGGAGTCCTTTCTTTAACAATTCTTAACACTTTTCTGGGCTTTACTCTATTAGGACAATTAAACTTTAAATGTCCCGGTTGTTTACAAAGAAAACATAACCCCTTTTTCTTTTCTTCTTCAAAATTGTCTATGTTTTCATTGTAATTTTTACTTGATCCTTGGATATTCACATACCTTTTGCGTTTATTTTCTCTACTAATTCTAAATACATCCACATCCATAGGATCGTTAGCCCTTCTACCATTAAAATAAAATTCACTAAGCGAATTCCTTTTCATCATATCTTCAACTAAAATAGTTGAAGAAATCAATTGTTCAATTGAAGTTGGGTTTGATTCAATGAAAGCCAACTTCTCCCTAAGTGGTGGTAATAAACCTTTCAGAAACATGTAGATTTTTGCGCTATCATTAAAGCTTGAATTTTGGCTAATACGTTGAAACTCGGTAATGTAATCTAATACCTGACCAAGTTTCCTTTGGCGAAGATTATCTAATTTACCGTTAGCTACAACGGTATCGTATCTATAACTGCCAAAATTAGCCTTCAACCTATCTACAAATTCATCATAATGGTTTAAAACCCCACTATTATTCTTCATCAACACTGAAGCCCATTCCAAAGGTTTACCAGAAAAGTATGATATAACGAAGTCGACCTTGACTCGATCTGTATTATACAGTGTCGGTCGAGTACGAAATACCAACTCCACTCTAGTTAAAAATCCATCCAATTCTCTTTGTTTACCAGAAAATGTCGGTGGAGCATTAATAATGTTCCCCGAGTTCCCGGAAACACCCACATTCCTATCACCCATTTCTAAATTTAAATTTTCAAACTCACTAATTAAATCCTCCAATTCAAAATATAATATATAATATAAAATTAAAATGGTTTCTTACTACTATTTCAAGTAAGTAATCTTAAATTTTTTTTTTTTTTTAATTACACTACTACAATTTATCCTAATACAAAAGTTATTCAAACGCGTTCTGCAAAGCAGTGTCGAACAAGTTTTGTATTACTAATTAATATTGGTTAATTCTTCTTTCTTCTTGCACTCGGTGGTAGTTTCTAATTCTAACCAGTAGTCAAAATTTCTTCTTTCTTTTTATTCGGCGGTAGTTTCCAATTCTAACCAGTAATTAAAGTTCTTTCTTGCTTTTTGTACCCGGCGGTAGATACCCTAACGTATTCTCTATCTTCGTTGGGTAATTGTTATTGTAAAGTCGACACAGAAAGAATAGATTAGGATATCTATTCTATTACAATAACACTAAATTTAAAATAAAAATAAAAAATTGTTTTATTAAAAATATCTTTTATTATAATAGAATTTTAATAATAACAATTACATCGATAAAATGATGAAAAATATCTTCTATTTATATTTTTCCTAAATACATTTATATTATATTATAACTATTTATTTCTTATATATTATTATTTAAAATCTACACTAAAATCTTAATTATTAATAAATATTTAAACTATAACTATTTTTAGTAAAATACAATTGGCAATTCAAATTAAGTACTATTCAATTTGAATATGTGCCCATGTATTATTGATATATTAATCATTTATTATTTATTTATTTCTATGAAAAAACAATACTAAAACTAGGGATTTAAATTGAGAATATTAATTTACTTGTTAAACATTAAAAATAAACTAATAATTTATTTTGTTTTAAACTTTAATTATTAATAAATAAATTATGTCTCATTTTCTTTTTCTGAATATAATTTGTGTAACTTAAACAATAATACTTGTGGCTTAAGTTACATTAAAGATATCAAACAGAGGCGTTTGATGTCTTTACAAATGGTTACAAAGTGTATAATTTTTGAAAATTCTCTTGCTACTAATAATAAATTAAATATCAATAATAATAATAATAAAAATCAACATTACAATAAGAGAAACAATAGGAAATTCAATAAGAATAAAACCCATTATCAAAATTCAAACAATAATAATAATTATGTCAATAAAGTTCAAAAAATGAACTCAAAAAACTAAGAAATGAACTCTCAAGAGAGTCTAAGAGAGTTCATAATACAAAAATAATACATTACAACTTTCCTACATATGACTCTAAAATAAATAAAAAATTGCCTACAACATTTTTCAACTTAAAATTTTTTATCCCAATTAAATTAAACAAACTTTATGATTTAAAAAATTCAATTAATAAAAATCAATACAATTTAATTTTAGATAGTGGCTCATATTGCAACTTTATTTCAATCAACTTGGTCAATAAATTAAAACTAAAACCACACAAATTATTACACTCAATTGAAATAAATGGAATTAGTGGTTCAATATTTATTGATACATACACCTTCTTATATTTTAAGACTACTATCTATATTAATCATTCAAAATTTTTAATTACTTTTAAAGAAAAATTTCTAATTATTAAAAATCTTCCAATAGATTTGTTATTAGGCAATAAATTTTTACACAAATATCAACTACATTTTAATTATAATAAAAATTTTGTATATTCAAGTTTAAATTTTAACAATTTTAAAAAATTAAATTCTAATAAAATTATATATAAAATTAATAAAAACCGATTGAATAAATCCAAAAATTTAAAAATTAAAAACATTAATCATAATAAATTAACTTCCAATACATCTTTTAATAATTTGAAAAATTGCTCTAAACCAAAATATCAAAATTTCAGCTATAATTACTTTATTCACTCATTTTTAGCTAATAGAGAAAAAGATTATAATACTGATGATGAAGATGATAATGAAGAAGACTTCAAATTAGAAGAAGTACCAGAACCATATCGTGATTTAGCGGAAGTTTTCAGCAAGGTTAAGGCTGATAAACTACCACCACATAGGCTAACGGATTGTAAAATCGTTTTACAAAAAGATGCTTCTTTACATTATGGTCCTATATATCCTCTATCTGAAGATGAATCTCTAGTTCTTAAAGAATACATAGATGAAAATCTCAAGAAAGGATTCATTAGACCATCTGAATCTCCAGCTGGTTATCCTGTTTTATTTCAGAAAAAGAAGGATGGATCGTTACGTCTTTGTATTGATTACAAAAAATTAAATGCAGTTACAATTCGCAATTCTTACCCACTTCCTCTAATTACTGATATTATCGAAAGAGTGAAAGGTGCTAAATTCTTTTCAAAATTAGATCTTCGTTCTGCTTACAATTTAGTGCGTATTCGTGAAGGAGACGAATATAAGACAGCTTTTAGAACTAAATATGGTCACTATGAATATTTAGTAATGCCTTTTGGTCTAAGAAATGCCCCTGTGTAATGCTGACACAGAAAGAATAGATTAGGATATCTATTCTATTACAATAACACAAAATTTAAAATAAAATAAAAAATTGTTTTATTAAAAATATCTTTTATTATAATAGAAATTTTATTAATAACAATTACATCGATAAAATGATGAAAAATATCTTCTATTTATATTTTTCCTAAATACATTTATATTATATTATAACTATTTATTTCTTATATATTATTATTTAAAATCTACACTAAAATCTTAATTATTAATAAATATTTAAACTATAACTATTTTTAGTAAAATACAATTGGCAATTCAAATTAAGTACTATTTAATTTGAATATGTGCCCATGTATTATTGATATATTAATCATTTATTATTTATCTATTTCTATAAAAAAAACAATACTAAAACTAGGGATTTAAATTGAGAATATTAATTTACTTGTTAAACATTAAAAATAAATTAATAATTTATTTTGTTTTAAACTTTAATTATTAATAAATAAATTATGTCTCATTTTCTTTTTCTGAATATAATTTGTGTAACTTAAACAATAATACTTGTGGCTTAAGTTACATTAAAGATATCAAACAGAGGCGTTTGATGTCTTTACAATCTCTCTCTCTAAGTCGAGCTCCTGCGAGATTAATTTATAAGGAATCTTTTCTCGAAGGAATTTCAATTACAAATGGTTGGTATCTGTGCTTGATTAGATTACCACCTTTATTCTTTCTTATTCTCATGGAGGAGTCATTCAACTTATGTTTTGACTTTTTAGAGTTTCTTTCGAACTCTTGTATTAATTGTTTGTCCGGGATCTGATCTTCAGAAACCCAAGTGGATTTGTCAAATCCTTTCCACGATAACTTATAAAATGTCTCACCATTAACAGATTTCATCTTCTCAATTTTTTCTGGAATTTTTTCAATTAAATCTGTGCTAAGATGAATATTTCTTTTCCTACTATTAGACCTATCTATAAACTCGTTTTCAAAGTATGGTTCTAACAATGAGACATGAAAGACTGGATGACATCTCATTGTCTTTGGGAGTTTCAATTTAAAAGCGAGAGAACTAACTTTTTCAATTATTTCAAATGGACCAAGCATTTGAGGTGCTAATTTCTTCTTCAAGTTAGTTCTCGGAGAATCTTTCAATAACCATACCTTCTTTCCCACTTCAAATTCCGGGGGACTCATTCTTTTCATATCGGCATATTTCTTATATGTTTCTTTTGCTTTTTCTAAGTTTCCTTTTAATAATTTAAAGTTTTCACTCATATCAATTACTCTTTGTTCAGCTCTACTAGGTCTATCATTAGCCGGGATTTCCAAGCTGAACTTTGGATGAAAACCATAATTAGCAAAGAATGGGGATTGATTTATAGATTGCTGTAAAGTATTATTATAAGCAAATTCAGCAAACGGGATAAGATCAACCCAGTTATTCTGCTTTTTATTGATAAAACAACGGAAATATTGTTCTAATATGCCGTTCACCCTCTCCGTTTGACCATCTGTCTGCGGATGGTTAGCAGTTGACAATGAATGATTGATATTAAGAAGGTCACAAAGTCTTGACCAGAAATCAGAAGTAAATTGCGAGCCTCTATCAGAAATAATGGAATTAGGAAGACCATGCAAACGGAAGACATTGGCAATAAAAGCATCAGCAGCAATTGAAGCAGTAGGAAGACAACGTAAAGGAATGGCGTGAGCAAATTTAGTAAATCTATCGACAACAACCATGAGAGTTGTCATATCTCTGGACTTAGGAAGATCAACAATAAAATCAATAGAAATATCAGACCAGGGCCTACTGGGAGTGTCCAAAGGGGATAACAATCCATAAGGCTTATGTCTGGGGACTTTGGATTTGCAACAAGTCACGCAAGATTTGATAAAAGATTTAACGTCTGAATGAAACCTTGGCCACCAAAAGTTTCTGGAAATCAGTTCAGTGGTTTTCTTAATACCGAAATGACCAGCAGCAACAGAATCATGATGAAGTTCCAAAACTCTTGTCCTAAGAGATTTAGGAACATAAATAAGATTATTATATAACAAAAATCCCTCGTTATCAATAATAACTTTATCAATATTTTTAATAGGTGCATTACATGCAGAACCATTCATTTTAAATTGGACAATAGAATTATACAAATCGTCATTTTTAAGTTCTAATAAAATAGAATCGATTAACGGTTTGTTATCGCTATGATGAAACGAAATAGTAAGACAAGAAACATCAGAGTTAATAACATTCACTAAATGATCACTTCTACGAGACAGAATGTCAGGCTTACCAGATTTCTTACCAGCTCTATAAATGAGTTTAAAGTCAAATCTGGATAAGAACAAATTCCATCTAATTTGTCTCTGAGATAACATTTCAGGTTTTCTAGGAAATGTTAAGTTCTTGTGATCGGTATAAATTATGAACTGATGGCGTGCACCCTCTAAGTAATGACGCCATTCTTCAAGTGCAACTATAATGGCTAACAGTTCCTTGTCATATATAGGATAGTTTCTTTGACAACTCGTCAAACGTTTAGAAAGAAATGCAATGGGATGTAATTTGCCGTCAAACTCTTGAGAGAGAATAGCACCGACAGCATAATTACTAGCATCAGTTTCAACAATAAATTGTTTATTACTATCCGCATGTTTCAGAATAGGAGCTGACGTGAACAGAGATTTTAATAAAATAAAAGCGTCCTGATCTTCTTTCACCCAGTTAAAAGCAACATTCTTTCTAGTGAGTTTGTGAAGAGGGTTTGCAATTTTAGCAAAGTCTTTAATAAAAATTCTGTAATAGTTGCATAAACCAATAAAAGACTGAACCTCTTTAACATTCTTGGGAACCGGCCAATCAAGAATTGTTTTAACTTTATTCTCATCCATTTGCAATCCATCCTTTGAAATGACATAACCAAGAAAAGTGGTTTTCTCAACATCAAACTCACATTTTTCTAATTTAACATAAAGATTATTTTCAAGTAGTTTCTTAAGTACCTTTTTAACATGCTCATGATGTTCTTCGATATTATTAGAATAAATAAGAATATCATCAATATATGAGATAACAAAATCGTCTAAATAGTCACTAAGGACATCGTTAATGAAGTGTTGAAAAGTTGCAGGTGCATTCTTTAATCCAAAAGGCATAACCAGATATTCAAAATGACCATACCTAGTACGAAAAGCCGTTTTGTATTCGTCACCTTCTTTAATACGAACAAGATTATAAGCGGATTTAAGGTCTAATTTGGTAAAAATCTTAGCATTTTTCACCCTATCCAAAAGGTCACTTATTAAAGGTAAAGGATATGAATTACGAATTGTAATATTATTCAACCTTCTATAATCAATACAAAGTCTTAAGGAACCGTCCTTCTTTTTAACAAACAAAATTGGGGCACCAGCAGGAGACGATGATTTCCTAATAAAACCTTTATTTAAATTTTCATCTATATACTTTTTAAGTTCCTCTCTTTCAACTTCAGTTAATGGATACAAGGGTCCATAAAATAAAGTTGAATCATCCTTAAGTTTGATTTCACAATCATAAGGTCTATGAGGAGGTAACACTTCACAATTTTTTTCGTTAAACACTTCACTAAATTCTAAATATTGGGTTGGTACGGCGACCAATTTATCTTTATTAATATTCTTTTCATTATTATTATTACTACATGATTCATTATCATTATTACATGTTTCATTAATTTTCGTTACAATACATTTAACTTTTTTATTAAAACTAATATATTCATCATCGCTGTCATCTTCATCATTAATGGTTCTAACAAGGCGGCCTTTAACATATTCTTTTTCTTCATGGTTTGGGACGGAGGGATCTACTTTCGGTTTTTTGGTTAAGCTTCGGTCGAGAACATCATGATCTAATTGATCATTCTTGGACTTCTTTCTTGGTTTTCTTTTTCTTTTACCTTTGTTACAGTGTCTGGCACAATAACCAGAACTAAAAGCGATTTTCTTAGAGTCGTAGAAAGCATTTGGATTATGCTTCTTTATCCACGGCAAACCAAGAATAACATCAACACCGGGGACTTGTAATCCATAAAGTTGAATTACTTCGAAGTGATTTTTGCAACGGAGCATGCACTTCTCAGTCCTTTCCCAAACACTAACAACTCCATCACTAACACCTGAAACACGGAATGGTTCCACTTTTTCCAAATTAATACCAAGTTCTTCAGCAAGACTTGGATTAATGAAATTTAATTCAGAACCGGAATCAATTAAAACCTTAATCTTAACTTCCGAAACTTCATTGGTACTCAAGTAAAAGTCCACAAGGTTTAAATCACTTTTCACTCCCTTGACTCCAACTTTGTAAATTTTTGGATTAACAATTTTTGGAGTCCTTTCTTTCACAATTCTTAACACTTTTCTGGGCTTTACTCTATTAGGACAATTAAATTTTAAATGTCCTGGTTGTTTACAAAGAAAACATAACCCCTTTTTCTTTTCTTCTTCAAAGTTGTCTATGTTTTCATTGTAATTTTTACTTGATCCTTGGATATTCACATACCTTTTGCGTTTATTTTCTCTACTAATTCTAAATACATCCACATCCATAGGATCGTTAGCCCTTCTACCATTAAAATAAAATTCACTTAGAGAATTCCTTTTCATCATATCTTCAACTAAAATAGTTGAAGAAATCAATTGTTCAATTGAAGTTGGGTTTGATTCAATGAAAGCCAACTTCTCCCTAAGTGGTGGTAATAAACCTTTCAGAAACATGTAGATTTTTGCGCTGTCATTAAAGCTTGAATTTTGGCTAATACGTTGAAACTCGGTAATGTAATCTAATACCTGACCAAGTTTCCTTTGGCGAAGATTATCTAATTTACCGTTAGCTACAACGGTATCGTATCTATAACTGCCAAAATTAGCCTTCAACCTATCTACAAATTCATCATAATGGTTTAAAACCCCACTATTATTCTTCATCAACACTGAAGCCCATTCCAAAGGTTTACCAGAGAAGTATGATATAACGAAGTCGACCTTGACTCGATCTGTATTATACAGTGTCGGTCGAGTACGAAATACCAACTCAACTCTGGTTAAAAATCCATCCAATTCTCTTTGTTTACCAGAAAATATCGGTGGAGCATTAATAATGTTCCCCGAATTCCCAGAAACACCCACAGTCCTATCACCCATCTCTAAATTTAAATTTTCAAACTCACTAATTAAGTCCTCCAACGTTAAATATAAAACAAAATATAAAAAATGTTTTCTTACTACTGTTTCAAGTAAGTAATTTTTTTTTTTTTTTTTTTTTTTTTTTTTTTTTTTTTTTTTAAAAGAAAAAACTATTTCTACAAAAACGATGTTAGTTAATACAAAAGTTATTCAAACTCGATCTGTTATACAGTGTCGAACAAGTTTTGTATTATATAATAATAATATTAATCAGAGTAGTTTTTTTTTTTTTTTTTTTTTTTTTTTTTTTTTTAATTTCTTCTGCTAGGGTAGCAACAAAGTTTCTTCAATACTCTCTTGAACCAAGGTAGCAACAAAGTTTCTTCAATACTCTCTTGAACCAAGGTAGCAACAAAGTTTCTTCAATACTCTCTTGAACTAAGGTAGCAACAAAGTTTCTTCAATAATCTCTTGAACCAAGGTAGCAACAAAGTTTCTTCAATAATCTCTTGAACCAAGGTAGCAACAAAATTTCTTCAATAATCTCTTGAACCAAGGTAGCAACAAAGTTTCTTCGGGCGGTAGATATCCTAACGTACTCTTGAAGTAGTTAGGTAATTGTTATTGTAATGCTGACACAGAAAGAATAGATTTAGGATATCTATTCTATTACAATAACACAAAATTTAAAATAAAATAAAAAATTGTTTTATTAAAAATATCTTTTATTATAATAGAAATTTTATTAATAACAATTACATCGATAAAATGATGAAAAATATCTTCTATTTATATTTTTCCTAAATACATTTATATTATATTATAACTATTTATTTCTTATATATTATTATTTAAAATCTACACTAAAATCTTAATTATTAATAAATATTTAAACTATAACTATTTTTAGTAAAATACAATTGGCAATTCAAATTAAGTACTATTTAATTTGAATATGTGCCCATGTATTATTGATATATTAATCATTTATTATTTATCTATTTCTATAAAAAAAACAATACTAAAACTAGGGATTTAAATTGAGAATATTAATTTACTTGTTAAACATTAAAAATAAATTAATAATTTATTTTGTTTTAAACTTTAATTATTAATAAATAAATTATGTCTCATTTTCTTTTTCTGAATATAATTTGTGTAACTTAAACAATAATACTTGTGGCTTAAGTTACATTAAAGATATCAAACAGAGGCGTTTGATGTCTTTACACCCTGCTACATTTCAATCATTTATTAATTCAGTATTACGCCCTTATTTAGAAAAATTTGTTATTTTATATTTAGATGATATTCTGATTTATTCGAAAACATTAGATGAACATATACAACATGTTCGTACTGTTCTCCTGTAAAGACATCAAACGCCTCTGTTTGATATCTTTAATGTAACTTAAGCCACAAGTATTATTGTTTAAGTTACACAAATTATATTCAGAAAAAGAAAATGAGACATAATTTATTTATTAATAATTAAAGTTTAAAACAAAATAAATTATTAATTTATTTTTAATGTTTAACAAGTAAATTAATATTCTCAATTTAAATCCCTAGTTTTAGTATTGTTTTTTTTATAGAAATAGATAAATAATAAATGATTAATATATCAATAATACATGGTGTAAAAGTATAAAATTTAAAACAGATTTCATACTTAAAACAAAACAATTTTTATTAACACAAAAATAAAAAAATAAAACATTAAATTTTTATTTTAAAAATCATTTTATTTAAAACTCTTAAAAAGATTATTAACTATATAATAGTTAATAATTAAAAAATTGAAAATAACAATTACATCGATTTAACAAATAAAAATTACATGTATTTATATTTTTTCATAATTATATTCTAATATATTATTCTATTTAAATAAACATATATTTAATATAAAATAAACAAAACTAATTTAATTAAATAATAAAATAACAGAACTAAACTAAACTAATTCATTATACTTTTAATTCAATTTGAGTAAACTCAAAATTGAATAAAGCCCATGTATTTTCTATAAATTAATTTAATATTATCAATACTATTCTTAATATATTTCCTATTGAAATATAAATAAATCTATTTTTAAAACTAAGTTAAAATTATTAAACTATTCTAAATTTAAATAAAAAAGTATAATCTATTCTAAAACTAAATAAAAAGTATTTGAAAAATATTTTAATTATTTAAAATATTTGAAATATTTAAATTTAATTAAAATTCTTTTATTCCTTAAACTTAAATATTTATCTTAATTTAAATTTAACGGAATTATTATAAAATAATTTATTATTAAATTATTCCATAAAATTTACTCAAAAATTTTATAATCAGTTTTACTAAATATTAATTTATTATTTAATAATTAATAATTAATTATTAAATAATCTAAAGATATATATTATATCTTTACAATCTCGCCCTTTAAGTCGAGCTCCTGCGAGATTATTTTCTTGAAGAAATTTAAATAACAAATGGTTACTACTTTTTCTAAATCATAACATTGTTAAAAAAATATATAAGTATTTAATTTATTTATACTCTTATTATCATTCTTGTTACTTATACATAATTCTAATAATTTATCTAAAACTTAATCATCAAGAATCCATTTGTTTTTATATTCAGATTATGGTTATTTATAAATTGTTTTCTATTAACATTTTTATTTAAGTATTCAAAACAAAACATTTACTTAAGT
The DNA here is from genome assembly GCA_002104945.1 of Piromyces finnis. NCBI lineage: Eukaryota > Fungi > Neocallimastigomycota > Neocallimastigomycetes > Neocallimastigales > Neocallimastigaceae > Piromyces > Piromyces finnis. Next base: position 53,902 of record MCFH01000083.1, on the reverse strand, counting down.
TTCAAATTTTTATTTATTCAATTCTTCTTGATCATCATGACTTTTATAATCTTCTTATGCATGATTAAAATTCTATTTTACAATTTTAATACTTTTTATTAATACTTATAATAATCTGTTCAACTTTCTTTGATTTATTAGCTGAAGAAATTTCAATATTAAATTTTAAATTAAATCCATAGTTTGTATAAAATTGAAATTGATTGATTGATTACAATAAAATATTATAAGTAGATTCCAATATAACAATCAATTCGATTTTATTAACCAACGGAGATATTGGAACAATATCTCGTTCACCCTCTCATTTAAATGAAAAGTCTGTGATAAAATTTATATTAAATATATCAAACAGACAATTCTAAAATTATAAAGAAAATAGCATTTAAAGAGTATTAAATGTTTTTTATTATTGTACAAGCTTTAAACCAAGTGGAACTTATTTTTTTTAAAGGTTATTATTAAGCAAATAAATATAACAAAATTCTTAGTAATAAAATATTTGTAAAAAAATTAACATTCATTAATAATAATGGAAAAACATCATTCAATAATTATATTAACTATACCACTATTTTTTTTTAATCTTATTATTAAATAAACAAAAGTGGTATCAAGTCATCAAGTAAATACTATAATTTAATTAACAAATTTATCATTTTTAGACGTTTTTAAAATACTTTTAGCATATTTATAATTCTCTTTTATTTTATAATTTATCAATATATGGTATTATAAAATTATTTCTTTTTTAAAAATTTAACAATGAATTCATAAATTTAAATATCATCAATAAAACATCACAGAATTGATATAAACATATACATAATGTTGTACTAAATATTATTAATTATAAAGTAATTAAAATACTTCATCAAAAGCATCACTTAAAATATTAAAATAGAGCTGATACATTTTTGAATAAAAGGTATGATAATAAATTAAAAATGCCATATAAAGATTAAAGCAATTTTAAATTCATCACTTTATTTAATTCTTACTAAGCTATTGATATATTTAAATTTAGTTTAAAAACATATTTTACTCCATTTATCTTATTTATTGATTAAAGGAATATATGAATTTCAATAATTATATCATTTAATTTCCTACAATCAATATATAGTAATTATAGTTATCAATCTCATTATACTTCCATTAAAAAGAATTGTATAAAGATTAAAATCTTTTTTTTTTCCTTTATAAAGTTCGTTTTATTAAGTACATAAAAACTATTCATTTATTAAAAACTCTTATAATTATTATACATATTACATTAATTTATATTTGTTTTATTCATTATATTTATTACATTTATCATATTTATTAACTTATTATATTTATTAATTTATTCTATTTATTACATTTATCATATTTATTAACTTATTCTATTTATTACTTTATTCTATTTATTACATTTTATTATATTTTTTTTTTCATTTGTTGTATTTATTAATTCTATTTTTTTTTTAATTATTATTAATACTAACTATTATACTATCAAGTTGTTACTATTACTAAAACTATTCCTCATTAATTTCTATTATAGCTATTTCTAATTCTACAATACTAATACATTACAATCATATTTATTTTTTAAATTACATTTATTATAATTAAAATTATTTAGATAACATTATTTTCCATAGGACAAATGTACTTAACATTTTGTTATAATCCTCCACAATTCAGTAATTCATTAAGTTTCTTTTTAAAACATTGGAATTTTCAAATTTATTATTTCATTACTGAATTGTTCTTCTTTCTTGTTTCTTTTTATTTTCATTTTATTCTTTATAAAATCCAGATAAATGAAATTAAGAACAGATCCAGAATAGATTAATTTTCTAGCTCTGATTTCACTACCATCATATTATTAAGAATAAAAAATATTACACTCATTTCTTATTATATATTTATTTAACTTTATAATTATTCAATCAAAACTACTATATTAATTTATTCAAGTTATTTGAATCTTTTAAATATAAAACTTACTTCTTAATAAAAATATAAACTTATTAACTAGATATACAATAACTTCTTTATAAAAAATTCTTTATTTAATTAATTTATTTTAATTTATTAAATATAAAAAACATAATTTATTTAACAACTAAATTTGTAAAACCTCCTCATATTGAATTCAAATTATTTTAATTATTTATTCTTAATCATTTGTTTAATAAATTATTTAATAAACTATTACAATCAAATTATCTTAATTTACTAAATATAAAAATAATTTTTTTTTTAATAAATGTATAACTTTTTAAATAACTAAATTTGTATTGACTTTTGTTGATAAATTCAAATCAAATTAAAAATGCTTTAAATTTATATTCTAATTATTAAGAATTTTCTATTTAGTCAAATATTCAGTTATATAAAATACACCTTTATATAAAAGAAGTCAACTCCATCCTATCAACTGGTGTCAGCGAATTCTTTATAAAGTATAAAACATGTTATTACAATGAAATTAAATTATTTTTTTTTTAAGCTCGTTTTCGTATTACTTCATAATATTTTAATATATTATTTAATAAACTTCTTAATTGTATTTATCTAATTTAATTAATAATATATAATCCTTGAATATATTTTATTTATTTAGTTAGTTAATCGAATTTATATTGTATCTTCATATTAAAGAAGTCGACCTGACTCTATCCTTTAAAGAAAAGGTGTCATCGAATTATTTATTTAGTATAAAATTAAATTATTTTAAAAGTAATTTTAAATATCAAATCATTTTCTAACTTCATTAAATTAAATTATATATTTCAAATTTTCAAGTTAAATTAATTTATAGTATTTTCAATTTAATTTATTATATACTATTTCCCAAAAAGATGTCGATCTGACTCTGTCCTCTAAAAAGGTGTCATCGAAATCTTATTATAATAAAGAATAATTTATTTATTTAACTAACTTTACACATTTATTACTTTTACTTTTATTGTAAAATTTTAATTCATTTCTTAATTTTAATTTATTATATACTATATCTAAAAGATGTCGCTCAGACTCTATCCTATCAAAAGGTGTCGAGCGAGGTCTTTTAAGTATATAATAAATTCATTTCAAATTTACTTATTATATAATCAAATTTTAATTTGTTTTAATTATATATTCAATTTAATTTATTATATACAATATCTAAAGATGTCGCTCAGACTCTATCCTATCAAAAGGTGTCGAGCGAGGTCTTTTATAGTATATAATAAATTTATTTCAATAAGATAACTTATTCCTCAACTACTTTTAATTAATAAATATCAAAATTTTAATTTTCATATTTCTCAATGTATTTTAAATAAATCTAAAATTATTATATACTACGTCTAAAAGATGTCGCTCAGACTCTATCCTATCAAAAGGTGTCGAGCGAGGTCTTTTATAATATATAATAAATATATTTCAATAAAATAACTTTTTCCAATAAGTGATATTTACATTTTAATTCACTTATTTCTCAAATTCATTTTAATTAATAAATATCAAAATTTTAATTTTCATACAATATATTTTAAATAATTCTATAATTATTATATACCATGTTTAAAAGATGTCGCTCAGACTCTATCCTATCAAACGGTGTCGAGCGAGGTCTTTTAAGTATATAATAAGTTCATTTCAAAATAACAATTAATAATTCATTCAAATAAGTGAAATCAACATACTAATTCACTTATTTCTCAATATATTTAAATAATTTTAAAATTTTATTAACTTTTTCTTAATTTTCTTCCTTTTTAAATAAGTTTTAATTTTCTTACTTTGCAATTAATTTTTTGATTTAATTTACTCTTTTAATTGTATATATCCAATTTAATTTATAATATACTATGTATAAAAGATGTCGCTCAGACTCTATCCTATCAAACGGTGTCGAGCGAGTTCTTTTTATAGTATATTATAATTAAATTTAATTTTAAAAGAGTTTCATCAATTTAAAAACAAGAGTATTTCATAAATATATTTCTATTAGTATTACAGATAGATTTTATATATAAAGATTTCATTGTTTCACAAAGTAGAGTTACACTCATTCCAATTCTAATATATAAAAGAAAGTTTCACAAAGTAAAGATGTTCCACAAGCAAAGTTCCACGAGATTCGTTCAAAAGAATTCCACGAAGGGAGGATTTCACAAGGTAGTGTTCCACAAGTAAAAATTCCACAATTATAGTTCCACAAAGTAGGGTTTCACAAGGTAGTATTCACAAAATTTATTTAGAATTTCACAAAGTAGGGTAACACAAAATTGATGTTACACTGACAGAAGTTACACCATAAATAGTTCCACAAGGTAGGCTTCTCAAGTAGACAAAAAAATTTCCGAAGAGAAAAAATTTCCGAAAAGTTCCAAATTTTCTACGGTAGCAATTCCCAATGTTGTAACTTCAGAAAATAAAAATTGTTTTATTATTAAATATAAAACGTGTTTTTTAATAAGAAAAGGTAATTGTTATTGTAAAAGTATAAAATTTAAAACAGATTTCATACTTAAAACAAAACAATTTTTATTAACACAAAAATAAAAAAATAAAACATTAAATTTTTATTTTAAAAATCATTTTATTTAAAACTCTTAAAAAGATTATTAACTATATAATAGTTAATAATTAAAAAATTGAAAATAACAATTACATCGATTTAACAAATAAAAATTACATGTATTTATATTTTTTCATAATTATATTCTAATATATTATTCTATTTAAATAAACATATATTTAATATAAAATAAACAAAACTAATTTAATTAAATAATAAAATAACAGAACTAAACTAAACTAATTCATTATACTTTTAATTCAATTTGAGTAAACTCAAAATTGAATAAAGCCCATGTATTTTCTATAAATTAATTTAATATTATCAATACTATTCTTAATATATTTCCTATTGAAATATAAATAAATCTATTTTTAAAACTAAGTTAAAATTATTAAACTATTCTAAATTTAAATAAAAAAGTATAATCTATTCTAAAACTAAATAAAAAGTATTTGAAAAATATTTTAATTATTTAAAATATTTGAAATATTTAAATTTAATTAAAATTCTTTTATTCCTTAAACTTAAATATTTATCTTAATTTAAATTTAACGGAATTATTATAAAATAATTTATTATTAAATTATTCCATAAAATTTACTCAAAAATTTTATAATCAGTTTTACTAAATATTAATTTATTATTTAATAATTAATAATTAATTATTAAATAATCTAAAGATATATATTATATCTTTACACATGGGCACATATTCAAATTAAATAGTACTTAATTTGAATTGCCAATTGTATTTTACTAAAAATAGTTATAGTTTAAATATTTATTAATAATTAAGATTTTAGTGTAGATTTTAAATAATAATATATAAGAAATAAATAGTTATAATATAATATAAATGTATTTAGGAAAAATATAAATAGAAGATATTTTTCATCATTTTATCGATGTAATTGTTATTAATAAAATTTCTATTATAATAAAAGATATTTTTAATAAAACAATTTTTTATTTTATTTTAAATTTTGTGTTATTGTAATAGAATAGATATCCTAATCTATTCTTTCTGTGTCAGCATTACAATAACAATTACCTAACTACTTCAAGAGTACGTTAGGATATCTACCGCCCGAAGAAACTTTGTTGCTACCTTGGTTCAAGAGATTATTGAAGAAATTTTGTTGCTACCTTGGTTCAAGAGATTATTGAAGAAACTTTGTTGCTACCTTGGTTCAAGAGAGTATTGAAGAAACTTTGTTGCTACCCTAGCAGAAGAAATTAAAAAAAAAAAAAAAAAAAAAAAAAAAAAAAAAACTACTCTGATTAATATTATTATTATATAATACAAAACTTGTTCGACACTGTATAACAGATCGAGTTTGAATAACTTTTGTATTAACTAACATCGTTTTTGTAGAAATAGTTTTTTCTTTTAAAAAAAAAAAAAAAAAAAAAAAAAAAAAAAAAAAAAAAAATTACTTACTTGAAACAGTAGTAAGAAAACATTTTTTATATTTTGTTTTATATTTAACGTTGGAGGACTTAATTAGTGAGTTTGAAAATTTAAATTTAGAGATGGGTGATAGGACTGTGGGTGTTTCTGGGAATTCGGGGAACATTATTAATGCTCCACCGATATTTTCTGGTAAACAAAGAGAATTGGATGGATTTTTAACCAGAGTTGAGTTGGTATTTCGTACTCGACCGACACTGTATAATACAGATCGAGTCAAGGTCGACTTCGTTATATCATACTTCTCTGGTAAACCTTTGGAATGGGCTTCAGTGTTGATGAAGAATAATAGTGGGGTTTTAAACCATTATGATGAATTTGTAGATAGGTTGAAGGCTAATTTTGGCAGTTATAGATACGATACCGTTGTAGCTAACGGTAAATTAGATAATCTTCGCCAAAGGAAACTTGGTCAGGTATTAGATTACATTACCGAGTTTCAACGTATTAGCCAAAATTCAAGCTTTAATGACAGCGCAAAAATCTACATGTTTCTGAAAGGTTTATTACCACCACTTAGGGAGAAGTTGGCTTTCATTGAATCAAACCCAACTTCAATTGAACAATTGATTTCTTCAACTATTTTAGTTGAAGATATGATGAAAAGGAATTCTCTAAGTGAATTTTATTTTAATGGTAGAAGGGCTAACGATCCTATGGATGTGGATGTATTTAGAATTAGTAGAGAAAATAAACGCAAAAGGTATGTGAATATCCAAGGATCAAGTAAAAATTACAATGAAAACATAGACAACTTTGAAGAAGAAAAGAAAAAGGGGTTATGTTTTCTTTGTAAACAACCAGGACATTTAAAATTTAATTGTCCTAATAGAGTAAAGCCCAGAAAAGTGTTAAGAATTGTGAAAGAAAGGACTCCAAAAATTGTTAATCCAAAAATTTACAAAGTTGGAGTCAAGGGAGTGAAAAGTGATTTAAACCTTGTGGACTTTTACTTGAGTACCAATGAAGTTTCGGAAGTTAAGATTAAGGTTTTAATTGATTCCGGTTCTGAATTAAATTTCATTAATCCAAGTCTTGCTGAAGAACTTGGTATTAATTTGGAAAAAGTGGAACCATTCCGTGTTTCAGGTGTTAGTGATGGAGTTGTTAGTGTTTGGGAAAGGACTGAGAAGTGCATGCTCCGTTGCAAAAATCACTTCGAAGTAATTCAACTTTATGGATTACAAGTCCCCGGTGTTGATGTTATTCTTGGTTTGCCGTGGATAAAGAAGCATAATCCAAATGCTTTCTACGACTCTAAGAAAATCGCTTTTAGTTCTGGTTATTGTGCCAGACACTGTAACAAAGGTAAAAGAAAAAGAAAACCAAGAAAGAAGTCCAAGAATGATCAATTAGATCATGATGTTCTCGACCGAAGCTTAACCAAAAAACCGAAAGTAGATCCCTCCGTCCCAAACCATGAAGAAAAAGAATATGTTAAAGGCCGCCTTGTTAGAACCATTAATGATGAAGATGACAGCGATGATGAATATATTAGTTTTAATAAAAAAGTTAAATGTATTGTAACGAAAATTAATGAAACATGTAATAATGATAATGAATCATGTAGTAATAATAATAATGAAAAGAATATTAATAAAGATAAATTGGTCGCCGTACCAACCCAATATTTAGAATTTAGTGAAGTGTTTAACGAAAAAAATTGTGAAGTGTTACCTCCTCATAGACCTTATGATTGTGAAATCAAACTTAAGGATGATTCAACTTTATTTTATGGACCCTTGTATCCATTAACTGAAGTTGAAAGAGAGGAACTTAAAAAGTATATAGATGAAAATTTAAATAAAGGTTTTATTAGGAAATCATCGTCTCCTGCTGGTGCCCCAATTTTGTTTGTTAAAAAGAAGGACGGTTCCTTAAGACTTTGTATTGATTATAGAAGGTTGAATAATATTACAATTCGTAATTCATATCCTTTACCTTTAATAAGTGACCTTTTGGATAGGGTGAAAAATGCTAAGATTTTTACCAAATTAGACCTTAAATCCGCTTATAATCTTGTTCGTATTAAAGAAGGTGACGAATACAAAACGGCTTTTCGTACTAGGTATGGTCATTTTGAATATCTGGTTATGCCTTTTGGATTAAAGAATGCACCTGCAACTTTTCAACACTTCATTAACGATGTCCTTAGTGACTATTTAGACGATTTTGTTATCTCATATATTGATGATATTCTTATTTATTCTAATAATATCGAAGAACATCATGAGCATGTTAAAAAGGTACTTAAGAAACTACTTGAAAATAATCTTTATGTTAAATTAGAAAAATGTGAGTTTGATGTTGAGAAAACCACTTTTCTTGGTTATGTCATTTCAAAGGATGGATTGCAAATGGATGAGAATAAAGTTAAAACAATTCTTGATTGGCCGGTTCCCAAGAATGTTAAAGAGGTTCAGTCTTTTATTGGTTTATGCAACTATTACAGAATTTTTATTAAAGACTTTGCTAAAATTGCAAACCCTCTTCACAAACTCACTAGAAAGAATGTTGCTTTTAACTGGGTGAAAGAAGATCAGGACGCTTTTATTTTATTAAAATCTCTGTTCACGTCAGCTCCTATTCTGAAACATGCGGATAGTAATAAACAATTTATTGTTGAAACTGATGCTAGTAATTATGCTGTCGGTGCTATTCTCTCTCAAGAGTTTGACGGCAAATTACATCCCATTGCATTTCTTTCTAAACGTTTGACGAGTTGTCAAAGAAACTATCCTATATATGACAAGGAACTGTTAGCCATTATAGTTGCACTTGAAGAATGGCGTCATTACTTAGAGGGTGCACGCCATCAGTTCATAATTTATACCGATCACAAGAACTTAACATTTCCTAGAAAACCTGAAATGTTATCTCAGAGACAAATTAGATGGAATTTGTTCTTATCCAGATTTGACTTTAAACTCATTTATAGAGCTGGTAAGAAATCTGGTAAGCCTGACATTCTGTCTCGTAGAAGTGATCATTTAGTGAATGTTATTAACTCTGATGTTTCTTGTCTTACTATTTCGTTTCATCATAGCGATAACAAACCGTTAATCGATTCTATTTTATTAGAACTTAAAAATGACGATTTGTATAATTCTATTGTCCAATTTAAAATGAATGGTTCTGCATGTAATGCACCTATTAAAAATATTGATAAAGTTATTATTGATAACGAGGGATTTTTGTTATATAATAATCTTATTTATGTTCCTAAATCTCTTAGGACAAGAGTTTTGGAACTTCATCATGATTCTGTTGCTGCTGGTCATTTCGGTATTAAGAAAACCACTGAACTGATTTCCAGAAACTTTTGGTGGCCAAGGTTTCATTCAGACGTTAAATCTTTTATCAAATCTTGCGTGACTTGTTGCAAATCCAAAGTCCCCAGACATAAGCCTTATGGATTGTTATCCCCTTTGGACACTCCCAGTAGGCCCTGGTCTGATATTTCTATTGATTTTATTGTTGATCTTCCTAAGTCCAGAGATATGACAACTCTCATGGTTGTTGTCGATAGATTTACTAAATTTGCTCACGCCATTCCTTTACGTTGTCTTCCTACTGCTTCAATTGCTGCTGATGCTTTTATTGCCAATGTCTTCCGTTTGCATGGTCTTCCTAATTCCATTATTTCTGATAGAGGCTCGCAATTTACTTCTGATTTCTGGTCAAGACTTTGTGACCTTCTTAATATCAATCATTCATTGTCAACTGCTAACCATCCGCAGACAGATGGTCAAACGGAGAGGGTGAACGGCATATTAGAACAATATTTCCGTTGTTTTATCAATAAAAAGCAGAATAACTGGGTTGATCTTATCCCGTTTGCTGAATTTGCTTATAATAATACTTTACAGCAATCTATAAATCAATCCCCATTCTTTGCTAATTATGGTTTTCATCCAAAGTTCAGCTTGGAAATCCCGGCTAATGATAGACCTAGTAGAGCTGAACAAAGAGTAATTGATATGAGTGAAAACTTTAAATTATTAAAAGGAAACTTAGAAAAAGCAAAAGAAACATATAAGAAATATGCCGATATGAAAAGAATGAGTCCCCCGGAATTTGAAGTGGGAAAGAAGGTATGGTTATTGAAAGATTCTCCGAGAACTAACTTGAAGAAGAAATTAGCACCTCAAATGCTTGGTCCATTTGAAATAATTGAAAAAGTTAGTTCTCTCGCTTTTAAATTGAAACTCCCAAAGACAATGAGATGTCATCCAGTCTTTCATGTCTCATTGTTAGAACCATACTTTGAAAACGAGTTTATAGATAGGTCTAATAGTAGGAAAAGAAATATTCATCTTAGCACAGATTTAATTGAAAAAATTCCAGAAAAAATTGAGAAGATGAAATCTGTTAATGGTGAGACATTTTATAAGTTATCGTGGAAAGGATTTGACAAATCCACTTGGGTTTCTGAAGATCAGATCCCGGACAAACAATTAATACAAGAGTTCGAAAGAAACTCTAAAAAGTCAAAACATAAGTTGAATGACTCCTCCATGAGAATAAGAAAGAATAAAGGTGGTAATCTAATCAAGCACAGATACCAACCATTTGTAATTGAAATTCCTTCGAGAAAAGATTCCTTATAAATTAATCTCGCAGGAGCTCGACTTAGAGAGAGAGATTGTAAAGACATCAAACGCCTCTGTTTGATATCTTTAATGTAACTTAAGCCACAAGTATTATTGTTTAAGTTACACAAATTATATTCAGAAAAAGAAAATGAGACATAATTTATTTATTAATAATTAAAGTTTAAAACAAAATAAATTATTAATTTATTTTTAATGTTTAACAAGTAAATTAATATTCTCAATTTAAATCCCTAGTTTTAGTATTGTTTTTTTTATAGAAATAGATAAATAATAAATGATTAATATATCAATAATACATGGGCACATATTCAAATTAAATAGTACTTAATTTGAATTGCCAATTGTATTTTACTAAAAATAGTTATAGTTTAAATATTTATTAATAATTAAGATTTTAGTGTAGATTTTAAATAATAATATATAAGAAATAAATAGTTATAATATAATATAAATGTATTTAGGAAAAATATAAATAGAAGATATTTTTCATCATTTTATCGATGTAATTGTTATTAATAAAATTTCTATTATAATAAAAGATATTTTTAATAAAACAATTTTTTATTTTATTTTAAATTTTGTGTTATTGTAATAGAATAGATATCCTAATCTATTCTTTCTGTGTCAGCATTACATCTCCAAACATTACTCAAAAATAATTTATTTGCTAAATTAAAGAAATGTGAATTTCACAAGCCAGAAGTTGAATTTTTAGGACACGTTATATCAGGCAATGGTATATCTACTGATCCAAAGAAAATTAAATCTGTCCAAGAATGGCCTACACCTAATTGTGTAAAAGATGTTCAACGCTTTGTTGGATTATGCAACTATTATAGAAGATTTATAAAAGATTTTGCTACTATTGCTAAACCGCTTCACAATTTAACAAAGAAAAATACTAGTTTTAATTGGAATGATAAATGTAATAACTCATTTTTAGAATTAAAAAAGAGACTAATCTCTTCACCTATTTTATTACATCCAGATCCAACCAAACCATTTATTGTCGAATGCGATGCTAGTAATTTTGCCATTGGTTGTATACTTTCTCAAAAGGATGAAGATAACAAATTACATCCTGTAGCATATTATTCAAGATGTTTAAACAATGCTGAATTAAATTATTCAATTACTGAAAAGGAACTTTTAGCTATAAAATGTGCATTTTCTACCTGGAGACATTTATTACTAGGTGCTAAATACCAAGTAACCGTTTTTACTGACCATAAAAACCTTCTATACACCTTAGGTGGTAAAGTCGGAAACCAACGTCAACATCGTTGGCATTTATTTTTCCAAGAATATAATTTTCAATTAATATACCGCCAAGGGAGAAAAAATGGTAAACCTGATAGTTTATCAAGAAGACCTGATTACGAGAAAAATAATGTTGAACCTAAACCAGAACATATATTAGATTATAAAAACGTTCCCGATACTCCATGTTTTGTTGGTATTGTTGGTTCTCTCATTGATCAAATAATAGAAAATTATAAGGATGATGAAAATGCGAATAATATTTATCTTTACTTTAGTCCTAATAATGCTAATCAAGGTTACTTTTACAGACCTTTCAGAAAAATGGAAAAATTTAAAATAAAAAATAATTTAATTTTATATAATAATTTAATTTATGTACCAGAAAAACTTCATGTAGATATTTTAACCAGGTACCATGATAACGCTACTGCTGGACATTTAGGTATTCGAAGAACTGAAGAACTAATTAACCGTAATTTTTGGTGGCCCAAAATGCATCAAGATATCGTAAATTTTGTCAATTCTTGCGAACAATGTTCCAGAAATAAAGTTAATAGACATAAAAGATATGATCTTTTAAGACCTTTAGAAATTCCTGATCGCCCTTGGAAATCTATTGAAATCGATTTTCTTTGTGGTCTCCCTGAATCAAAAAAGTTTTCCGTTATAATGGTTGTTGTAGATCGCTTTTCAAAAATGATTCACCTTATTCCGTTCAAAGAAATACCTACAGCTGAAGAAACTGCCAAAGCTTTCCTAAAAAATATTTTTAAACTCCATGGACTACCTACAGATATTTATACGGACAGAGGAACACAATTTACTAGTGCTTTATGGATAGAAATTATGGAAAAATTGCGTGTTAAGCCAAAAATAGCTACCACAGATCACCATGAGACCGTTGGTCAAGTAGAACGTTGTAACTCTTTCATTGAACAATATTTACGTTGCTATTCAAGAACATTTTTCCACGATGACTGGATTGAATGGTTACATCTAGCTGAATTTGTTTATAATAATACAGTTCATGAATCTACAAAACAAACTCCATTTTTCATTAATTATGGATTCCACCCACCTATGGATGATGTCTTTTTGTTTCAAGGTTCTGATTCAAACTTTAAATACATTAAAGATGTTAGTAAAAATTTCCTTTTAGTTAAAGATGTTTTGCTTAGATCTCAAGATTTATACAAAAGAGCTGCCGATAAGAAAAGAATTATTGCTCCTGAATTGAATGAAGGACAAAAAGTTTGGATTCATGCACCTCCTGCTTTTGCTACTACTGAAAATGCCAAACTAGCGCCTCGTAAGTATGGTCCTTACAAGGTTTTAGAAGTTTTAAACAATGGTAATTATAAAATAGATATTTCAAAATCACCTTTTCCAAAACACCACCCTGTATTTCACATATCGGAACTTGAACCTTATGTATCTACGCCAGATAAATTTAAAAATAGATTTAAATATAAAGAAACTAATGCAGAAATTATAGAAATTGGTGACTTTAGGACAAATTATAAAGAAAAACGCTACGAATATAAAATTCGTTATAAACACCGCCTAAGTTGGCACTGGGTTCCTGCTACAGTAATAGAAAGTAACCCAAGATATCAAGAATTATTAATTCAATTCAATAAAAGTATTAGAAAACACAAAATCTAATTCTTTAAATTGCATTTCAACAATTTTATTTTTTTAAAAATTTATTAATATCTTTCACTAACATTATGTTTTATTATAATTTGTATTACTCATCTAATACATTTCAACACAAATTTCAAAAATTTTTTTCTATGAATGTTAAATTTCAATTCAATAATTTTTGATCCAACAATTTTATCAATTTATTTAATTTAAAACACAAAATTTTTATAATGAAAATTAAATATTTAAAGAGAATAATTTTCAATTTATTTTAGCAGTACAATTACAAATATTTATATGTTGTTAATGCTTATTTTATTCTCTATTCAATAGTATCAATTTCAATATTGTCACTATCTCGATCGATCATTAAAATCAATATTTTTCAGTGACATTTTTTCAAAAAGTTTAGTTCAAAATTTTTTTTGTATTTAATGAAAAAATTTTTTATTATTAAAAATTTTTCAAAAATTTCAAAAATTTTTTTTTTCAAAATCATATTAATTAAAGTTTATTTGATCAATTTTTGAAATTTCAATTATTTTAGCAAATGTTAACATTTTTCAAAAATAAAAAGTGCTTCAATATCCTAGGAATAATATTTCTTATTCAAATTTTAATTTTTCGTACGAATTTCAATTTTTTCACTCAATGATCAATTTAAATTTCAACATTTCTTTCAAAAATTTTATGAATTTGACTGAATGTTACACAAGAAAATGTTTTTTAATTTTATTTCATATATTGCAATATATTCAACATATTATATTAAATATATTCTTTATTTAGTTACCATTTTATTTCATGTTACACATACAACTATATATTGGTTTATATTTAATATATACTACTTCAATTTATTTCAATTATACTTTATTATACAATTTTATTTTATATTATTTCAATCGCCTGGTATTCGATTTTTTTTGGCGGAGCGATGTCACGAATACTAGTGAAATTACAATTTCAAGATCACTTGGAATTGTGAAATCACTTATGAAAATTCAAAATCAACAAATAGTTTATTTTCAAATAAATTATAAAATTTTATTAAGAAATATTTAAAAATTTAGGAAAGGTTAAAATATGACCTTAACCCTTAATAATTTTTATAATAAATAACTTTAACCCTTATCGTTAAAATGGAATAAGAAAAAACACGCGTATCTCCTCAACGAATGACGATTTTTGAATAAAAATATTTTGGTTATAATTACGTTCGTTAGAAAGCCACGCTCGAGACAAACAACATATCTTAAAATCAGGTCAATATCTCTGCTGGTTCACGAGATATTCCAATTTAAAGATATTTTGTTAGCAATGATTAATTGTTTATTCAGAGAATGATCACCCCTGATATATCAAACATAAATCATTCACTCAAAGTATAAAAATTATTGTTTAATTAAATCAACATTATTTTCCGGAACTAATTAACTTTATTTTATAATAATTATTTCAATAACATAATTTATAATCTTTGAACTAGAGGATTATAATTATTAATATTATATTCAATGAATTATATTATAATTAAGAAATAATTAATATTATGAATATTATAAACAATAGTTATTTTTTAATAATTAGGAATAAGTCTTAAGTTTAGTTTAAGTATTATAAAATATATTATGAATATAATCATGTATTGAAAAGTTATTTTATTATTAAATGTAAAATTGCAAATAGTATAAATAGTTTAGAATAGTTTATGAAATTAAAATCTTTGTAAAGATTATTAACCAAAAATTATTAACCATAAATTATTAAATTATTAACTATAAATTATTAACTAAAGATTATTAACTATAAATTATTAACTATTAATAATAATTAATACTTAATGAGTATTACTACTAAATAATCTTATTATTATATATTTTAGCAATATATCATTAAATAAAATAAAAGAAATTATTTTAACCATAATATATAATTTAATTATTCATTTATAAATCAATTAAGATTATTTTAATAAAACATTTTTTTTTCTAACCTAGTTATCTCTTAACCTTTTATTTAATTTGATATTTTAATATTAAATTATAAGTTTAGTAAAACTTTTACAATAACCCAAATATAAAGGAATAAAAAAAAAAAAAAAAAAAAAAAAAAAAACTTTGTAAATAATTAAATATAATAAATATATATATAATACCTAAAGAATTATTTATAATTTTAATCATATTATATCATCTTTTTAATATTTACTATGTGAAAATAAAATACATTCCAAAATAATATTTTATGTATTTTTTATGTATTTGTATTTTATAAAATTATAAATTAATATTGTACTACATTTTTATTCTTTGGTTATTTTTTAATAAAAAGATTTTAAGAAAGTTACAATATTTATATTATAAAATAAATATAAATAAATAAAAGATTATAAAAACCCAAATAGTTTTATAAATAAATTTAAGTGTAAACTAAATTTATCTGACAGATTAAGAGTCTCAATTGCTCTTATATTTAAGTAAGTTTTTTTTTAATATGTCAAAAAGAAAATCTAACGGAGATACTGGATCAATCCCTATATTCGATCCTACCGTTATGCTAGGAAAGGTCACTTATGAATTGAACAATAAAAATTTCATAACGTGGCAAATGTTTATGAGGAATATTTTAAATTATTATGGTCTTGAAGATTGGGTTGATGAAAACAAAACCCCAAAGATCAAAAGTGACGAAGGAATGGATATCGACGGAGAAGAATATCTAAAGGCACCTTTTGAAATCAATACCTACTATGATAAGAACGTAACCGAAGATGACTTAAAAACAGATAGGAATATCCAATTTTTAATTAGGTATACTTTAGGCCCAAACTGCCAACAAGATATCCAAGATAGGTCTTTAACAAGCTACGAAATGTGGAAACTATTAGAAGACATTTATTTAGGGGATAAAATAGAAAGAAAGAATAGGCTTATTAAGGAAACAAACTCCTTAAAATACGACCCGAAAGAAAGTTTCTCAAGATTTGTAAATAAGTTAAATTCCAACTTTAATAAGTTAGAACAACTAAATGTGAAAATAGATGATGAAGAAAAAATTGGTTTACTGTATCAAGCCTTACCAGAAAAATATAGGAAAGTCACAGTCCTTAAGCATGAAGACTGGGAAGAATGCAAAAAGGACACAGCAAGAATGATAGATAAGATGAACAAATTTGATCCGAAAGAGAAATCTGAAACCTTCGGAATTAGACATATCTTTAGTGTTGAAGGTAGTTACAAAGGTGATAAAAGAAAGGAAAGTACTAAATACTACCGCAACAAACAAAGTAATAATCATAATAAAAATACAAATAAAGGAAAAGAAAAGTCCAATGAAGAAAGAAATTGGAATAACAAAAATAAACAAAACATTACATGTTATTTTTGTCATCAAAAAGGACATACTGTAAAACAATGTCGTATTCAAAAAGAACTTTCAGAAGAAGTTACAAGAAGGCTAAGAAAAGAGAAAAATAAAGGCAAGGAAGCATTTTTAGCAACAGGTGAAATAGTAAATAAACAAACCACTGAAGACTTTGAACCAGAAGTTGGATATCAAGATTTGTTTACAGTTGATTACAATACATTATTTGACAATAACAATGATGAATGTAATAATAAATCATGCAATTACGTATCTTGTGAAAATGTACCTACAAGTTTTACTACATGGACTTTAGATTCTGGTGCTTCTAATCATATTACCAAAGATATAGGAATTCTCAAAAATGTTTTTGAACATGTAGAACCAATCAATTATGCAAATGGAGCGACTACAAAGTCAACACATATGGGTGAAGTAAATGGATCTATTAATGAAGAACCAATAAAATTAGAAGATGTAATGTACATCCCAGATGTAAAACGAAATTTAATTTCTGTTGCCAAGTTAGTTAAAAGTGGCTACCAAATAATCTTTGATGAGAAGAACAATAATGTATTTGCATATATAAAAGATAAGAAAACAGATAATGTATACGAAGTTAAAGCAAATGAATATGATGTATTCAATTTGTACATCAAAGAAGGTAATGTAGTTAATAATTACTCAATGTGCGATAATGTACGAAACAATGGTGAATACTGGCATAGAAGAATAGGGCATCTGAATTTCAACAATAATGATGAAAAGAACAATATTCACAATTGTACAATATGCATGAGAAGCAAAATGAAAGAAATCCCTCATAAAAGGTCAGATAGTAGAGCATCAAGTGTTTTGGAACTAGTACACATCGATTTGGTAGGTCCAATCACACCATCAATTCATGACAACGTATACTTTTTAAGTATCTTAGATGATTACAGTCGATATGGATGGGTAATATTTGTCAAGAATAAAAGTGATGTTTTCAAAGAATTTGGAAATTGGCTGAATAAAACTACTAATGAATTATCATCCAAAGTAAAATATCTTAGAAGCGATAATGGAACTGAATTCACTTCTAATAACTTCAAGGAGTTATGTAACGAATATGGAATAACTCAACAATTCACCGTCCCTGGAAATCCGGAGCAGAATGGAAGAGCAGAAAGATTCAATGGAAAGTTAATAAAAACTGCTACTGCAATGTTAATGGACGCAAGGTTATGTCGTCGCTTTTGGGAAGATGCTGTGAAAACAGCGAACTATGTTCATAATCGAGTTCCGCACAGTGGAATTAATGGTGAAATACCATTTGAATTAATGTACAACAGAAAAGTTGATTATAAAAATTTAAGAGTATTTGGATGTAAAGTGTATTATTTAGATGACAGTAACATTCCAAAATTTCAAGACAAAACTAAGGAGGGAATCTTTATCGGATATGATGAATCTTCAGTAGGATACAGAATATTCGACATAAAATCAAGGAAAATTAAAGTGAAAAGAGTCGTAGGTTTTTTAGAAGAAGAACCTGGTGACTACAATTATAATTTAGAAAAAGAAAATAATAATGAAACATATAGTCAAGATACAGAAACTTTTCAAGTAAGGAACTTTAATTATATGTATGATAAAGAAAATGAAAACAATAACAATAAAGACAAAAAAGAAAAGGACATTTCAAATGAAAATGATAAATTAATGAATGAAAACCTAGAAACACTCAATGATAAAACTAGTAATAAAGAAGACTTAAAAGAAGTAAATTATGAAGAAAAATTTAGAAATATAGAAGAAAAGCTGGATAAGCTCACGTCACTATTAAATAAAGAAAAAAATAATAGTTCTGAAAGTTTTATGCAAGTCTGCGAGGACACTAATGATAGTAATATGAGTATAGAAGACTCAGAAGAAGAAGACTTAAATCTCTTAGACTATATTAAACTAAAAGAAAAGAAAAAAGAACGTTTGAACAAAAATAATTACCAGAAAATTGAAGAAATGGAAGAAAATAAAGAAATTAAAATAAGTACTTCAATGGAATCTGTAAGTGAAACCAATAAAGAAAAAGAAAACAATAATGACATTTCAGGAAGTAACGACGGCAATATAAATAACTTTACCTTGGAAGAAAATAATTTAAAATATAATAATTTAAAATATAATAGTGCTGACGAAACTGAAATTTGTGAAATTAAAGAAGTGAATATAAAGAGAAATGACGACAAGAAAAATAAAAATATAAACAGTAAAGACAATTCAAATATATCAAAGGATAATAAAAGGAATAATAAATACCTGAATGCAAAAGGAAATGTTTATTTTATAGAAGAAAATTCAGACATTGTAAATAAAAATGAATTAATTGAAGAAGTATTAAAAACACCATCAGAAATGGAGATAAATGATTTAACTGGAGAAATTGACAATAATGATTTTTTAAATATCCTGAGTCCTGACATTGATTTAGGAACAAGAAAGAAAATTGATTTTGAAAATATTGAGAGTGTCAAAAATAATATAAATAAAAATAATAGAAAAGAAATAGAAAATAATTATTCAAATGTAAAAGTAAATTATAAGAATGAAGAATATTATAAGAAAAATTACATACCTATTAATGAGAATGAAATAAGAAGAAATTTGAATAAAGAAAATATCAATATTCCTGAAGAAAAGTCCAAATTTAAAAATATTTCTGATGAAAAAGAAAGTAATTTAAATAATCAAAATAAAAAGGAATATAATTTGAGAAATTTAAAAAATAAAAATGAAATTAAAGATCCAATCAATAAAGATAAATCTAAGAAAAAATTTTTTGATAAGAAAAAGTTATTATCAAAACAAAATTTTTTGAATAAGAGAAATCTAAATAGAAAATTAAAATCCAATAAAAATTTTAAATTAAATGAAAATCATCCACCAAAGGAAGAAAAATTCCCAAGAAAGCGGAAACTTGTTCCAAGTGAAGATGTCATAGAAGAAAAATTTAGTAAGCCACATGAACATGAACCAGAAAAGAAGAAAATTAAGGAAGTGGCGCTAACTATAGCACAAATCAAGGAGCCAAATTCCTATAATGATATATTTAAAAGAAAAGATAAGGATAAGTGGATAAAAGCAATAGAAGCCGAATTGCTAAATATGAAAGAAAGAAAAGTGTTCAAAAGAATAGATGAAGTTCCAGAAGACGCCAATATTATTGATTCAAGATGGGTATTTAAGATAAAAAGGAATAGCACTGGTGAGATAGAAAAATACAAAGCTAGACTTGTAGCCAGAGGTTTTACACAAGAATATGGAGAAGACTACAATGAGACCTTTTCTCCTACTCTAAAACAAGACTCATTAAGAATCCTAATAGGAATAGCTGCAATTAATAACTATAAAATCCATCAATTAGATGTTAAGGCCGCATATTTGTATGCAGATTTAAAGGAAGATATATATATGAAAGCACCTGAAGGAGATAAAATGTATAAAAAAGGATTATGGAAATTAAATAAAGCATTATATGGCTTAAAACAAGCAGCAAGAGAATGGAATAACAACATCAGCAATACTCTCATTGAACTAGGATTTCAGAAATTAGTTAGCGAACCATGCATATTTATAAAGACCAAAAACAATAAATTAGTATGTTTAGTTGGAATATATGTTGATGACATCCTAATAACTGGTAAAAAGGAAGAAATAGATAAAACTATTAAATTAATTAAAGAGAAATATGTTATCACGGATGTTGGTGATGCAAATTTCATCATAGGAATCAAAGTAGAAACGTTAAAAGATGGGTATTTGTTACATCAAGAAAGGTATTTAAAGGATATATTACACAAATTTGGTTTAGAAAACTGCAGAGGATCAAAGACAACTACACCAATCAAGAATGATGAACAACTCAATCAGCCTTTTGACCCTACTACTTATAGAGCTGCAATAGGAAGTCTTTTATATTTAGCCATAGGTACTCGTCCAGATATCTTATTTTCAGTAACCAAAGCATCTAGGTTCTCACAAAATCCTACTATCCAAAATTGGAAGAATGTATTACAAATATTCAAATATCTGAAAGAAAATCCTCATTATGGAATCCGTTTTGAAAGAAACTTAAATTTGAAGATTTTTGTAGATTCAGACTATGGGGGAGATGAAGAAACAAGAAAATCTACCACTGGATTTGTATTTTTATTGGGAAATGGACCAACAAGCTGGTACTCAAAACTGCAAAAATGTGTATCAACTTCAACCGCCGAAGCAGAATATTATGGACTTTGTGAATGCTCAAAGCAAGCTCTGTGGTATAGAAATATTTTTAGTGAATTAAAAATAAAGGAAGAATGCTTAAAAATCAATATTGATAATCAAGCAACTATTTACAACGCAAATAATGAAACGATTAATCCAAAGTCAAAACATATTGATATTAAGTACCATAAAGTAAGAGAATTAATTAAAGAAAATAAAATCAGTCTAGAATATATAAAATCAGAAGAAAATTTAGCAGATGGTTTTACTAAATACTTGAATAAAAATAAAATGAAAATATTTAGAGATAGTTTATTATATAAATACAAATAATGAATTTATAACTTTGGGGGAGTGTGAAAATAAAATACATTCCAAAATAATATTTTATGTATTTTTTATGTATTTGTATTTTATAAAATTATAAATTAATATTGTACTACATTTTTATTCTTTGGTTATTTTTTAATAAAAAGATTTTAAGAAAGTTACAATATTTATATTATAAAATAAATATAAATAAATAAAAGATTATAAAAACCCAAATAGTTTTATAAATAAATTTAAGTGTAAACTAAATTTATCTGACATACTATTTCTAAAAGATAATTAAAGGGTTAGTTTTAATTATTGTATATTGTTATTATTTCATTTATATATATAAATATTTTAAACCAGTGTAAACACAGGCAATATATCAATAAAAAATAAAGAAAATTATATAATTTATATAAGAATAATGGTATAATTAAAAATAAAAATTTTACTTATTAACAACACATATAAAAATTATATGTGAAAAATATTATTCATTTTGAGATAATTTTTATTTAATTAATATTACATGAGACCATGAGACTTTGAAATAATAAAAGGGCTATAAAAATTGTACATTTTAATGCTATTTTTTGGTATATTGAAATTCATTCAATACTAAATACTACAAGTGATATATATTGTATCTATTTTGTTTTAATATCTTAATATTTTTTAAATTTTAAACTTTGCTTTCTATATTATGTTATGAATTTAATTCAGTATTACATTTTTAATGTATTACATTATTACATTATTGAAATAATAATTAATTATTAAATGAAATGATTAAAATTTTAACCCTTAAAGAAAAAATTTATGTGAAATTTGTTGTTATATATCTTTACTACAAAATAGAATAAGAGGAATAAGAGTATTAATGCAAATATCGATTTCATCAATTATCAATTAATTAATTGAAATATCACAGTTATCACAGTGATATTTTAAGAATAGAAGAAAATATATATATATATTATATTGTAGTAATATACGAGGGTTTTTGTATAAAAACGCTCTCTATAACATATTATACAAGATTTATTTTGAAATAATAATCAATATTATAAAAATTAAATAGTATTTATTATCATGTTACTATTATATTTTAAAAATATTTAAAGTAAATAGCTCACAATAGAATTATGCTTAAAATAAAATTTTTACATACATATATTTTTTAATAATTTTATTTATTGTTTTATTTTTGCTCTTATATATATACATTTATTATTGTTTTATATATATATATATATATATATATATATATATATATATTTCATCATTTTTATTTACTATCTTTTAGGTAAAACTTTTATTTTATTACTTAAATAAATTATATAAAAACGTGAATTTTTAATATTTCTATATATATTATATATACTTTTTTAAATATATATTATAATATACCTTTATATAATAATTCAACATATGATAATATGATATAATTTATAAAATAAACATTGTATTTATTATATATTTTTTTATATTCATGAAATTTATATTATATATAGTCTTATAATCTTTTAGTTTTATTTTTTATTTATTTCTCTGTTCATCTTCTTTAATAAGAAGTTTATTTTTAATTTATCGATTTTTTTTTTTTTTTAAAATGAAATAATAATTGATATAATGTCTTTTTTTTTTTTTTTATTTATCCTCTATAGCAGAATAATTCATCAACTTTAACTTCACGAGTATAAGCAAACACACCATAAGCAATATATCCATTACAGTCTTTTTCTCGATAATTAGTTCCAGCGTAATAATATAATTCATAAAGATCAGTATATCCTGGAACGTGTTGATAAAATTCATAAACTGTGAATTCATTATTTTTGTAACCTAAATCAGCTTCATTAATGAAATCTACATTAGTTAAAGTATAATAGTGGGGTTCTCCTTTACTATCCCCTCCTCCTTCTTGTATTATATATTTACTTAAATCTGCTTTATATTGTCCACCAAATTTTTTATCAATGAAAAATTGAATAAATTCTTCGAGATTCATAGGTTCTTTACCTTCAATATATCTTTCATTACCACTCGATACAAATTCCAAATTATCAGTAATAGTGTAATCATTTAATACAAAATCAAGGTTATCAGAAAGAGTGTAATCCTTAAGTTTGATATAAATCTTTGCTTTTTCTCCTATACTATAACCGTTAGCAAGTTGTGTAACTTCAATATAAAAAGCTTTAGCACGGCTATCTGGAACATAGGCATTATATATGTAATCTAAACTTTTACCATACTTTTTAGATATATGACCTTCTACTAATTTATAAATTTCTTCTCTAGGTATATCATCAAATTTATCATTACAGAAAACCTTTATAAGTAGTATAGATAAAATAAATAGAAAAAATAACTTTGTCATTATACTATTTTAATCTTTTTTTTTTTTTTTTTTTTTTTTTTTTTGAATTTTATTTTACTTTCTTTTCTTTTCTTTGCTTTTCCTAATTTAGTATATCTAAGTTATAATTTCAATTCTACTTTTTTATTTTTAGTTTAAATATTATAATTATTATTATTATTATTATTATTATTATTATTATTACTAAATCAATAATTATAAAGTTATATTTTAAATAAATAAAAAAAAATTAGTGTATTTTCTTTTTTCTTTTATATTTATTTCCTTGATATATTGTTAATATAATAAGAAATATAAATTTCATATATTAAATATATATTAGACTTTTTAAAATCTATTAAAAATTTAATATAATAATAAAAAAAAAAAAAAAAAAAAAAAGGAAAATAAATTTAATATAATTTCGGAAACGTAACACAAATTCATAAATTAATAAAGTTTCATTAAAAAAAGTTTTAATTCTTAATAAACCAAAATTAAATTTATAATTTAAATTAATATATTGTTTTTGGAATTAATATATATGATAGATTATAATACTTATATTAATATATATTATATATTATATATTATATATTTAAATTTACATATTTATGATTCCACATGGAAATAAATTTATAATTGATAATCGAATTTATTTTAGAGTTTTAGGTATTATAATAATTATAATGGAAATGTTTTGTTAACACTTGAAGAATTTTAATTATATACAATAGAACAAAATAATGATCATTATCAGCAAAGTTGTTCCTACCGGGCATTTTTACTTCTTGTTGCTTTATATCTACTAAATGTTAACCAATGCTACCCAATAAAAATATAAATAAATTACTAAGAAATATTTCTATAACAACAACAACAACAACAAAAAAAAAAAAAAATGGTTGTATTGATTAATTATTTCATTTAATTTTATTCTTACCCATTTCTTTCAACCATATTATTAATTATTAATTCTAATTATTCTTTCTAAGAATGAATCTAACAATTCCAATTCTATTATAAATAATATGTATATTATTAATTGCATAATTAAAATTTGTATTAATCACTTAGTTATTTGATTATTTAAATGAATAGAATTATTTAAATTAATAAAATTGGAGTTTACACTATCATTATATTATTTTTATCGCCGTTACTATTATTATACTTTTTTTTTTTTGGAATATCTTCTTAACAAGTTGACCATAAGTCTTCTTAATATTTATATTATTAAACATAATAAATTTAATTAATTAATGTATACTTAAAACATGAATAAAAGTTAGTATAATCCAGATAATTTTAATTTACTTGTTTATCAAATTTAGTATATATCTTTCAAATTCTCCTACCCCTAAAATCAAGTAGAAATTATACATATAAAATAATCTAGTATTCATAATCTAATTCAAAGAAATTATTTTCTATTAAAAAACTGAAATTATCAATAAAAATTACCAAATAAACTGAATAGAAATTCAGCTAATTAAATACTTCAAGCTTTGTATGATGCTTGACTTGATTTTTCTTAATTTTTATATTTAGTTTGAGACCATTTTCAATGAAGCATTTATATTTGTTCCATAAACTTAAAATATAAAAATAAATTAATAATATTATTATTATTTATAACCTTTAGTTTATATTTTAAGTGATTTGCGTATAAAGAAGTAAAGAAGTCTTTTTCCGGATATAATAGGTTATAATTTCGAAGAATAATACGGGATATATAGTTGCTTTTAAATCCCAAATTCCTTTTACTTCTTGAAAAGAAACAGATAGATATTTAATCGATTTAATTATTACAATTATTATACGCGATACAATTTTTATTGTAATGACAGATTGAAAATCGAAGAATGATCTTAAAGAATCTAGACTGTACTGTCTATTAATAATTGATATATCATTTATAATAATAAAATCAACTATTTTTTTTTTTTTTATATATATATATTTGTTTCAATAATAAAAAAAAAGTTATTGAAATTAATCCTAAACTTTAGTGATAAAAATATATTGCTATTATCTTTAAAAAATATTTCATAATTTCTACATTTAGCATTAATAAATAAAATTGATAAAGAATGGTCTAATGTACATAAAAGAAAATACAGTAAAATTAAATATTATATGAAAATATGAATAACATGTTATGTTTACATAATAACTAATTCAGAAAATGAATAAATAAAGTATAAAACAATAAAATTTATAAAAATCTCAGATAAAATAAAATATAAAAATTTGACTATAATAAAAATGATTTTTATCTTTTTTTTTTTTAAAGAATATTGAAATATTCCATGTTAAAAAATTATAAAAAATAAAATTTTATTAAAATATATGGAATGTAACATTATAAAATAAAATTATCATAACAAAAAGTAATATTACAATAATAATACAAATAGAATATTATACTAATCTTTTCAGGTTATATATTATATAAAAATGGAATAAGAATAAATAAATATTTTCTTCATATACCAATAAAAATATTATTCATATTTTTATATCAAAATTTGATAATTTATGGTAAAACATGATAAAATAAGTTTAAACAAATTTCATTTTAATGAATTTATAAAAATATATATAAAAAAATAATATATCTTTCTCATAAAGAAAGAGTTTTTTAAAAAAATCTATTTTATATTAAATTGTGATTGATAATTCCCTTACTTTAAAATTTAAAATTTTTTTTAAAATATTCTTTTTTATTAAAATTAATCATTTTAATTAAATGTAAATACTATTATATATTTTATATTTCATACTTTATATTCTATCACTATATTTTATATCTTATATTTTATCATTTTATTTTATATTTTATATTTCATACTTTATATTCTATCACTATATTTTATATTTTATATCTTATATTTTATCATTTTATTTTATATTTTATATTTCATACTTTATATTCTATCACCTTATTTTATACTTTATATATTTTATATTTTATTTTAAATTTTATATTTTATACTTTATATTCTATCACTTTATTTTATATTTTATATTATTTTTAATATTTTATTATTTTGTGATTTGATCTTCTTTAATAAAATAGGAATAAATATATCATATAATTATATTATATTATATTATATTATATTAAATTAAATAGGAATAATCTTTACAACTTTCTGGAACATCATAATTGTTGATATAATGATAATTTCCATTTCTATATTCTATTTCATTATTAGCGTTATAGCCAAGACCTCTTTTAGCAAAACCAATCCACAATAAACATTTAAAGAATTTGTCGTCTCTAATTATATAATTATTCTCAGCTTCTTCGATAATAGCATTTCTTAAATCAATATAATATGGCTTGCAAGTAACATGTGATAAAGCATTTAAAACATTGGTCAAGAAGATTACATTATATGGAAGTTCATACAATTCCATATTACCAAATTCTTGTAACATATTTGGATCACATCTATAATAATCACAAACTAAGAAAAAAGCGTCACTTAGAGCACCAGCAAAAAATTCCCCAAAAGCGTGAGCATACTTACTTATATCTGGTACAGTATACAAATCACCAAATTTAGTTGGATTGTTTTTTTTCTTAAAAGCAATAGAAGATGCGAAAAATTCACTGAGTGCTTCATTCATTTCGCTGGAATTACCATCGGAAAAGCAATTATCGTTTCTACCATAGGATGACATTCTTCGAGTAACTGCATGGGTGTATTCATGAATAATTCCATGATTAGCAGTAGCATAATCTAAATTAGTCATATGAATTATTGGATATTGTCCATCGGAAGGTGTAGATGTACACATAAACGGACAATTTTGGTAAAAGTATTTTCTTACAAGATCTTTACCATTCATTTCTACTGCGTCAGAAGCAAAATGATAGTTATGAATAATAACAGTCATTGGATCATTACCAATACCTTTTCCTGAATAATTTTCAACTTGGAAATTACCTTTTTCTTCAGTAAATCCAAGATTAAAAAATATATCATGCATTAAATTGATAAGATAAAATGTATTGGTTACACTAGCTTCTTTGTTTTTATCATTACTAAAGTTTTTATTATATCTGAAATTAAATTGTTGGTTATAATCAGCAATTGTTTCACGATTTTCAATGTTTGAATATACTCGTGCATTATTGCCCATTGTAACATAATAATTGATATTTCCAACTTTATTCCAGCCGTTTGGTGAAGCATTTTTAATAAAGGCGTTTTCGATTATTTTAAAGTACCAATCATCCCCATCAATAGTTCCCATATTGTCATATGGAATAACATTTAAGTTACTTATATTATCATAAACGGTTAGTATTTTTTTTTGGGGAATATCATATTGAATAGTATAATATTGATACTCATAATTAAATTTAATATTCCAAATTAAATTTAATTTTGTTTCTTCATTTTCTTCTTTTGTACCATAATACCCCATCTTGGCAATAATTTTCTTATCTGTAGTAAATGGTACATTTTTTATAATAATTCCTTTTTCGATTGGATCTTGTGTGAAAATAACATCATTATAGTTAAATTCATCTTCAAATAATTCATATTCTTTAGTAATAATATTTATTGCTTCTATTAGATTTATTTTTTTAGTTATATCATCAGCATTCAATATATCGGAAGTTTCTACGTCACTAACATTATTAATTGTTAAAAAACTTTTATTAATAATTAATCCAGTTTCAGCATTAATTGTAATTGTAATATCTGAGTTCAAAACTGGAATGCTATTAATAGTTTGTTTATTGTGATAACCCACTAAAATAGAATTTTCTCCATAAGTAATACTTGAATAATCAGATATTTCTAGTTCAGGAAAAGAATAATTGATAAAATCAGTAGCAATTTTTCTAAAATCATAAATTTGTTCAAGATAATCCGGGGTATTTGGATCAATATGATTAGTATTTATATGTTTGACGAAATCTTGATTTGGGTAGCCTTCAGTGTCATTGTAATAGGTAACTGATGGGTCAGGCAAGTATATATCTTTTACATGAGAGGCGGATTCCCTAAGTGTGGCAGCCAAGCTTAATGGCAACAAAGATTGAATAATACTTAAAATAATATTTAACTTCATTTTTTTGTAATTTATTTTTGAATATTTAAATTGATTATTATATATCTTATTTATATTTATATAAATATTTTTTAACCCTATAATTGTATTTATAATATATATACATTTAATAGAATAATAGAAATATATTAATTTTTTATTTCTTTGAAATAAAACACAAACGATGAGTCATTTGTAGAATTTGAGTACAAAAAAAATATATATATATATCTATATATATATATATATATATATATAAATTATAAATAATTATTTTATTATAATCTATTATAAATGAATAATTAAGGTTTATTATCTGTTTTATGTATGTATCATAAATGAGAGTTACTTTGATGATTATTATTATTATATAATGATTATGTTAGTTATTTTAATATATAATATATAATTTATAATATATATTGATTTAGTGGCTTTATTAACTTTAGCATATATTATGTATACATTTTTTGTTTTCAAAATTTAGTAGAAATGATATGAACACCCGAATATTCATAACACAATAAAAGGAACCTTCAATTTATTTAAGTTTATTTTAGTCGTAACTTTGTATTTTTATTAAATTATCTTAACTTTCTAATAGAATATTTCATTACTTTTTTCATTCCTATATTCACTATTATTTTTTTTTTTAGTTTTGTTTAATTTAGTTTTGTCTTGATGTTTAGACTTGATTTATTTTATTTTTATTCAATTTAAAAAAAAAAAAACATTTTTTATTTTTATTTTATTTTTAATTTACTAGAGATTTTTTTTCCTTTCATATAAGCTAAGTAATATTAATTTTTTTTTTCATTATAAGATTATTTTCTTTAAAAAAAATCCATATATTAAATACATTGAGAATAATAATCATTAACAAATACACATTTTGAACCTGATTGACAACATGTAGGACCGTTAAAACCTACACCACCACATTGTCCCCATTTAATAGCACAATTTTGATAATTAATAGTAGTTGATGTTACTTTAATTGTTTCAGTAATAGTAACAATATCAATTTCAGTAACAGTCACAGTAATTGAAGAACATGCACTTGGTTTACTTGTTATAGTTTTGGTTGAAGTAGTAGTGGTAGGAATAGCCTTGGTAGTAGTGGTAGTAGTAGTGGTAGGAATAGCCTTGGTAGTAGTGGTAGTAGTAGTGGTAGGAATAGCCTTGGTAGTAGTGGTAGTAGTAGTGGTAGGAATAGCCTTGGTAGTAGTGGTAGTAGTAGTGGTAGGAATAGCCTTGGTAGTAGTGGTAGTAGTAGTGGTAGGAATAGCCTTGGTAGTAGTGGTAGTAGTAGTGGTAGGAATAGCCTTGGTAGTAGTGGTAGTAGTAGTGGTAGGAATAGCCTTGGTAGTAGTGGTAGTAGTAGTGGTAGGAATAGCCTTGGTAGTAGTGGTAGTAGTAGTGGTAGGAATAGCCTTGGTAGTAGTGGTAGTAGTAGTGGTAGGAATAGCCTTGGTAGTAGTGGTAGTAGTAGTGGTAGGAATAGCCTTGGTAGTAGTGGTAGTAGTAGTGGTAGGAATAGCCTTGGTAGTAGTGGTAGTAGTAGTGGTAGGAATAGCCTTGGTAGTAGTGGTAGTAGTAGTGGTAGGAATAGCCTTGGTAGGGGTTGAGATAATAGAAGTTGAAAAAAGTGGAAGAGGTCTAGTACCAATAATTTCCGCAGTGCTTGTTGAAAGAGTTATGGTGGAAGTAGTGGCTAGTTTTGATTTAGTAAAAATTGGTATTGTTCTAAGGGTAGGAAGGGTGGTTGTTGTAGTTGTTGTTATTCCAGAATAATCACAGTAATAAGTATCGAAACAATATTCATGTCTTAGTTTCCAAACTCCGCCTACTCGAAGACATTCTTCTTTATATCCAGGTAAAGGTGTTACAGGAGTTCGACCTTCACAGAATTTTTCTTTTTCAGCAGGATCAGTTGGTTGACCTGGTATAGTTTTAGCGGCGGCATTTACAGTGGTATAATCAGAATTAGAAGCATTAATAAAAGATAAAGCTGCCAAAAAAATAACACAAAATAATAATTGTGAGGTTTTCATTTTTAATAAGAAATTATGTTTTTGTTTATTAATTTAACTTTTAATTTTATGTTTATTTTTTTATTTTTATGATTAAAAACTTTTACTTTATTATTTTAAAACATCAACTTAAAAAATATTAATATAAATAGACCTTTTTATTATTTCTCTTTGGTTATTAAATTATAATTATTACAAAAAACTTTTTTTTTTTTTTTTAATAATAGATACTTTATTACAAATTAATATCTATATTTATTTATTTATTTAAAATTATTATTGTAATAAATATTTATACATTTTTTCTATTTTCTATTTAATATATTTTTTTTTATTTTAAAAGGAAAAAAAGAAAAATCTAACTTAATATATATATTTATATTATAATTTATTATTTTACTATTATTTATTGCTATATATTAAGTGTATATATAAATATATTATTTTAAAAAAAGAAAAAAAAAATTAATAACTAGTTGTGTAGCATATACAAAAAACATAAAGGGGTAAATTATGTACAAAATAAATTAAAAAAAAAAAAAAAAGAAATTAAAGTTTTATTAAATTTATTTTCCATGATCCTCATATATAAAACAATTTTGTTTATTTTTTCTGTTTATGTTTATCTATTTTTTTGATATTTTGATATATTTAATATATTATTTCCATTATTTCCATATATTATTATAGATTATATAATAAATTAAACTTTATATATATTATATATATTATATATACAGAAATAATAATAAATTAATAAATGGATTGTTGTATGTTCATAAAATACAAAAAAAAAAGTTTTAAAAATTTATATAAATTGTTCTATAAAAATACTTTTTTAAAATTCAAAAAAAAAAAATAAAATAAAATAAAATAAAATACATATGTATGTATGTATGTATGTATGTATACATAAATTGAAAAATATATATCTTCGTTTGCATTGAATATTAATTCACTATTAGTAAAAAGTAAAAATAGGAAAAAAAAATGAAATTAATAAATTTAATTTTATTTATAATTTCTATAATAAATTTCTGTGTTTGTGTTGAAATATCACGTTGCTCTGGTGACGTTATAAGACTCGGTTATTTATGTTGTAGTCTACCATGTACTGTTATTTATACTGATGATGATGGTGATTGGGCATTTCAAAATAATGAGTGGTGTGGTTGTGGAGGCGATTTCCGTTCTAGTCAAAAATGCCCACCAGAAGTTTTTTATAAAGGCTATAACTGCTGCCGAACATGTCATTACGATTCTGAAATAGAAAAAGAAGATGGTATTAAATGGGCTTGGGAAGATGGCAGAAGATGCGGTGTAAAGTATGAAAGATTTTGCCCAAAAAAAATAGAAAGCTAAAATGGCTTTAATGATTAAATATGTATTTACAAACAAAAAAAATAATAATAATTTCTTTTATACTTTTTATATTAACATTTTATGAAATAAACAAAAAAAAGTATTTATCAATTAAGATATTAAACATGATAACTTAAAATAAAATAAAATAAAAAATAATAATTATCCTTATTAAAAATGTATCATGAAAAGAAATATAAATATAAATGCTAATACATTCAAAATAAAATATTAATAAAATTATAAATAAAAAAGTGAAAAAAATCTTTTAAAATCATGTAAATAAATTTACTTTAATAATATTTATATTTTTAAATCGTAATCCTTTATTTATTTTATTTATTTCTTTTTTTTCTTCTAATTCTACTATTTATTTTATTTATTTCTTTTTTTTTCTTCTAATTCTACTATTTATTTTATTTATTTCTTTTTTTCTTTTATTTACTGTATCACATCACTTTGTTTTAAACAAAAGATATTTATAAAGTATTTAAATATTTTCAATTAAATAATCATAATCATTACCACAAAGAGAAGGTAGTTTACTGCTGACGTTTCCCGCAGCTAAAACAGCTCTATCATTAGAACTTATCCTTATTTTTTCAGCATCGACCCCAAAATATCTATTGGCAAATCCGGCATAGATACGACAGTAGACATCTTTATTATTTTTGATATTTTTGTCACTAAGAGATAGGTTAAGTATTTCATTTCTTAATTGTAGGAATGTTGGTTGGCATCCAGTTAATTTTAAGGCTTCAATTATGTATTTCATAAATAAATAGTTCATGGGTGGTTCTTCATCATTTTCATATCTTCTAATCTTATCACTTGTGATTTCTTCGCAGTTATATTTTTCGCAGAGATTATAAAGAGCATCATGAAGCATAGAATGCCAAATAGCGCCTCCTAAATATTTGTACTTGCTATTTCCATTTCTATAGTTAAAATCACCATAATGTAAAGGGCTAACATTCTTATCGGATGATATAACAGCATATCTTGTGATATTAAGGTACTTACCTATAACATATTCATCATTCTTATTATTAGTTTTTTTATAATGAAAAGCTTCAGCAAAAAAATCGGCTGTGCCTTCATTTAAGCATTCTGATTCTCTATTAAATGAACAATTGAAACCTTCATCATTTTTAACTAAATGCTCAAAAACTAAATGTGTATATTCATGAATTAATACACCATTATCTAACCCAGAACTTCTAACTTCTCCGTTAACAAAAAAGGTTCCTAGAGTAATTTTAGATTCCTTGAAGTTTGTGTCGTAAGTAGATTCGCATATATTATTAGAACCATTTTCAAATTTTTTATTATGGTTTAAGGTAACGTGAAGGTTACCTCCCTTGGAATAATAATTTCTCTCTTGATTATTATAATTGAAATAATAGGTCTGCATGTTCTTTTCTTTTTCGTCAAATCCGGCAAAAGCGAACATGTCGTGGGCCATATTCATTACATAAAATATATTATCCAAAATAAAATCTGTATTATTAGAATCATTAATTCCCCTTTTGTAGTCATAATAATGATTAAATAAGCCTTGACTGTTCATAGATGAAGAGGTTGAAATCCCTACTGCTGGAATGCGTATAACACGCACATTATTTCCTATTGTTACTTCATAATAAATCTTATTTTCCCTATTCCATCCTTGAGGAGAATAATCCAAAGATTCTGGATTATATATTATTTTTGTACCCTCAAGAATGTTATTATTGGTTAAAGGGACGACGTTCATTGTAATTCCATTATTATCATTTAATTCATAAAATTCATTAGATGACTTAATATAAATATATTTTTTAAAATTATCATTTTCTTTTAATGAAAGGAAACAATAATATTTGCTTTCCCTTCATTAACAATATAGCATAATTTGAGTTTAATATTAACTTCCATAAAGTTGTCATTAAAAACTTCATATACGTTATCATCTTCATTGAAATCAATAAACATTTGATTGCCTTTATTATTTTCATATCCCAAATACTTTATAAATGAATTTACTATATCGCATAGCATTTCTTTCATATCTTGAACTGAATCAATACTAGTAGTTTCATTGAAGAAAGAATATCTACTACTAATAATTGATCCATTATAATAATTAACATTCACCACGGCATAAGTATTTATTACAGTAATATCTTTAATAACCTGGTAAAAATGGATTGAAACTAGATTATTATCTTTTAACACATTACATTTAATTATTTTAAAATCAACAGACGTTACACTTTTAAGATATTCTTCTGAAATTTTAATATAATCTAGTTCTTCATGCAAATCTCGTTTTAATTTTTTATTAATGTTTTCCGTAAAACTAGAATAAGAAACATCATCATTAGAAATATCCCTTATTTCGCCGGTATTTTCGGAATTAGAAATATGATTATTTTCAAATACTTCGTTTATTCCTTCAGGTATAGATAAAAATGATTCAAGATCAAATGGTCTAACCCAAGCAAAAATAAATGTAATATAAAATAATATTAATTTTAATTTTATCATGGTTTTTATTTTTATTTTATCCCTTTAATTTGTTGAATATGGATTTTACAATTATAATAATTGCAATCTTTTTTGTTTTTTCAAAACTTTTGCCAAACATTAATTTATTTATATCTATTTTTGTTATTATAATATCAATATATAATAATAAAATTAAATATATATTATATATTAAAATTTAATATAAAAAATTTTTAATGCATTTTTATTTATTATTTATATTATTTATATATATAATCATATATAAAATCATAAATTATAATATACAAAAAAAGTATTATTAATTGAGTATAATTAAAAAAATATATATATATATTATGATTCTAAATATAAATTAATTTATTTGTATCCAATTTTGAAAATATTCAATTTCGTTTAGAAACTTAGAAACAATAAATTATGTTTCACAAAAAAAAAAGAAACAATAAATTATGTTTCACAAAAAAAAAAAAAGAGAGACTTTATATCTAATTAAAATATATACAATTATACAATACAATATATAAACAATACATATAATTATAATAATTATACAATAAACAATTATAAAGCCTATACAAATATAAAATATATTCTATAATATATATAGTATATAAATTGTAACATATGTAATTATATATTATTAATTATAATAATTATTTGTATATTTTTTTTTTGTTTTTTATTTAAAAAAATATTATTAATATAAAAAGCTATATATAAGTCTTTTTTTTTAAATTAAAAATAAAAATTTTAAATAATTATATTTAATAAAAAAAAAAAAAATGAAATTATTCTTCGCCATTACTATTTTTACTGCCATAATTGCTACTGTCCATTCTTATGGAGATAATAAAATTTCTAATTGTTATCAAAGAGTTAAAGATTTAGGTTATAAATGTTGTAAAGAACCTTGTGATGTTATTTACACTGATGTTGATGGTGACTGGGGAGCTGAAAATAACGAATGGTGTGGCTGTGGTGGAGAAGACTTCGAAATTAGTAAGGATTGTCCAGAGTCTATAATTAGAATAGGTTATGTGTGTTGCGATCATTGTCAATCTAATTATGAAGATGAATTTGGTAAATGGTACCACACAAATAACCATGATTGGTGTGCTCTTAAACCATCTTGTAACAATTATTAAAATTAAAATGTAAAAGAAATCGATACTATAATAAATTAATAAATAAAAAATAAAATAAAATATTATTAATATATATTATTTATAGTAATAGTTAAAAAGAATAGTAACAACAAACTAAATATATAAAATATAAATAAAAAATAAAATATATTATAAAAATATAAAACAAAAAAAATGAATTATTAAAAATTATAATTATAAATGTGTGTTCCATCTAACTGTATAAATATCTTATAATTTATTTCCTATAATGTATTTACTGGATAAAATTTATTTTCTATTAATAGTCTTTATAATTGTTTAATAAACGATATATTTTTGGCGTTGTCTATTTGTAATTTGTAATTTTTATACCATTTTAAAATAAATTCATAAAAGTACCTTTTATGATGCTTGTTTAAAATTCATTCATAATAATCTGTTATTTTGAAGCCTATCTACTTAACCCTTTTTACTATTGATTGTCTTTCTTTTTCCGATCAAAAATCATTTTCTTTTTAAAAATTCTTTTATTAAATGATCATTTCAAAATTCCTAAAAAATTTGTTATATTGAATCTAATGAAGATTATTATTCAAAAATCATTTAATAATAATTGTCAATTATTAATTTATAATAATAAGGATTTTATCAGTGAAAATTTTTTAACGTATTAAAAAAACAAATTTTTTTATGTAAAAACAAGATAATATCATATTTCTCTATTGCATTTCTAATGAATTCTAATGATTAAAATCTTAAATGAATTATATCAAAAAGAAAAATATATATATATATATATATATAAATATTTTACTAATAAATAACAACAATAGAAATAACAAAACAAATATTACAAATTAAGAAGTTAGATATGTCAAATACTTTCAATTTCTTTTGAAAATTTTATTGGGATTTTATATTATAAAGAATTTATAATAGTTTTATTAATTAATTACATTGAATTTTATAAATTATGCTTATAAAATAAGTAA
The DNA here is from genome assembly GCA_002104945.1 of Piromyces finnis. NCBI lineage: Eukaryota > Fungi > Neocallimastigomycota > Neocallimastigomycetes > Neocallimastigales > Neocallimastigaceae > Piromyces > Piromyces finnis. The sequence continues at coordinate 16,943 of MCFH01000083.1, read as the reverse complement.
TATGTTTTATAAAATAATTTAGCAATAAAATGATTACTAAAAAGATATTTTTAATATTTTATTAAAATATATTTAAATACATGCATGATCAATATATATATATATTAATTATTAATGTATTTATTTATACTTTAAATTATATTTTTATTAGTTTTATTTTTTTATATTTTACCTAAAGTTTAAATACATTGAGAGTAGAATTGGTTATATTCATGACAGGTAGTACCTTGTTCACAACATGTTGGACCAGAATAACCAATACCACCACATTGCGCCCATTTTTTAACACAATTCTCTTGTGATTGACTTGTTGGCTCAGATGAATTTATGGTAACGGTAACTTTTTCAGTAACAGTAACCTTTTTAGTGACAGTAATTGTAATTGGTAAACAATTAAAATCTGATGTTGATATTGTTGGGATAGTCTTGGTTGAAGTAGCAGTGGTGGTAGAAGTTGGGATAGTCTTGGTTGAAGTAGCAGTGGTGGTAGAAGTTGGGATAGTCTTGGTTGAAGTAGCAGTGGTGGTAGAAGTTGGGATAGTCTTGGTTGAAGTAGCAGTGGTGGTAGAAGTTGGGATAGTCTTGGTTGAAGTAGCAGTGGTGGTGGTAGAAGTTGGGATAGTCTTGGTTGAAGTAGCAGTGGTGGTAGAAGTTGGGATAGTCTTGGTTGAAGTAGCAGTGGTGGTAGAAGTTGGGATAGTCTTGGTTGAAGTAGCAGTGGTGGTAGAAGTTGGGATAGTCTTGGTTGAAGTAGCAGTGGTGGTAGAAGTTGGGATAGTCTTGGTTGAAGTAGCAGTGGTGGTAGAAGTTGGGATAGTCTTGGTTGAAGTAGCAGTGGTGGTAGAAGTTGGGATAGTCTTGGTTGAAGTAGCAGTGGTGGTAGAAGTTGGGATAGTCTTGGTTGAAGTAGCAGTGGTGGTAGAAGTTGGGATAGTCTTGGTTGAAGTAGCAGTGGTGGTAGAAGTTGGGATAGTCTTGGTTGAAGTAGCAGTGGTGGTAGAAGTTGGGATAGTCTTGGTTGAAGTAGCAGTGGTGGTATATACTGGTAATGCTTTAGTAAAAGTTCTTGTATCACGTCCACAAAAACACCATTTTGCATTTTCAATACTCCATTCACCATATTTATCCCTAATGTAAATAATATCACAAGTATTATTGTCTTTACAATAGTTTATATCGTCAGGTAAGGGTAATAATGTTGCAGAAGCAGTCTTGGTAGTTGTAATGAATACAGTTTTCATTGTAGTTGTAATAGTTTTTTCAGCTATCGGTGGGTTTAGTGGAATTTTTGAAGGGAGGCTTGTTTGTTTTGATATATATTCATAAGAAGGGTTCATATAAGTAGTTGTTTGAGCATTAGAAAATACAACTACAAATAAACCAATTAATAGAATATAACAAAATTTCATTTTTATTTTTTAGTTTATTTTATATATTTTTATATATTTTAATATATTTTAAATTAATTATTTTTAGTTTAAAAATAATTAAACCCTTTCAATTTTTATTTTTTTTTTAAAAAAAATATTAACATAATAATTTTTTTACTTTTATATCCTTGTTTAAAAAAAAAAAAAAAAAAAAAAAAAAAAAAAAAAAAAAAAAAAAAGAGAAAATTATATTATTTAGAATTTAGATGCAACATAAAAAAAATTTTTTTAATATATATTAATTAAAAAGGAAATTATTACTATATTCTAAAATAATTAAAATTATATTAATTTACTACATTGTTCAACAAATCCATCATTTTATTTATATATATTTAATGTATTAAATATATAGTATTTAGAACCAAGCCGTAAATTGTAGATAAAAAATAAATTTTTCATGTACTATATATTAATAAATTTTAAATATTATAAAATAAATATAATATAAAGTTTATAAGTATGTTAAATATATACAACATAATTTTATGGTAATATTTCAATTTTGAAAAGAGTATAGATTGATATGGATAAAATTCATCAATATATTAAATTAAATATTGATAATTAAATTATGTTGTTTAATATTTTCATTATATTTCGTATTTAATTTCATATTTAAATTATATTAATGGGGTTATGTATTATATTCTTTATACAATCAAGCCATATATTTATTAAAATGTATATTTAAATTTACTATTATATGTTAAATACTTAGTATCTGTTTTACATTAAATTAATGATGGTAAATTAATATAATTTTAAATGTGTTTTATATTAAATGTTATAAAAAGGAATGGATTGAATATATGATTGAGTAAGTTATTGAAATGGTTGATTTTGTTTACTCGGATTACTTTAAATACTGTAATAATGATCATTAAAGTATTTAGAATTGGTTAACGGATAAGCATACGTTCAATTGTATATGCCAAACAAGCATTTCAATTATATAATCTGGATTAAAAATTTCTTTAGTAGATGACATTTTAGTTTTTCTTTTTTTTAATAATTCTAGTATATTAATAATAATAATAATAATAATAAATGTATAAATGTTATATTAATATTAGCGACAGAAATATAGAAATAATAATAATTTTATTTATTTGTAGATTTAATATTTTTATCAAGCGCATAAAAACAAATAATTATTCTAATATGTGAAGGAAATTTTATATTTATTGTAATAAATGTATAAATAATAACCCAAATATAAAGGAATAAAAAAAAAAAAAAAAAAAAAAAAAAAAACTTTGTAAATAATTAAATATAATAAATATATATATAATACCTAAAGAATTATTTATAATTTTAATCATATTATATCATCTTTTTAATATTTACTATTTCTAAAAGATAATTAAAGGGTTAGTTTTAATTATTGTATATTGTTATTATTTCATTTATATATATAAATATTTTAAACCAGTGTAAACACAGGCAATATATCAATAAAAAATAAAGAAAATTATATAATTTATATAAGAATAATGGTATAATTAAAAATAAAAATTTTACTTATTAACAACACATATAAAAATTATATGTGAAAAATATATTCATTTTGAGATAATTTTTATTTAATTAATATTACATGAGACCATGAGACTTTGAAATAATAAAAGGGCTATAAAAATTGTACATTTTAATGCTATTTTTTGGTATATTGAAATTCATTCAATACTAAATACTACAAGTGATATATATTGTATCTATTTTGTTTTAATATCTTAATATTTTTTAAATTTTAAACTTTGCTTTCTATATTATGTTATGAATTTAATTCAGTATTACATTTTTAATGTATTACATTATTACATTATTGAAATAATAATTAATTATTAAATGAAATGATTAAAATTTTAACCCTTAAAGAAAAAATTTATGTGAAATTTGTTGTTATATATCTTTACTACAAAATAGAATAAGAGGAATAAGAGTATTAATGCAAATATCGATTTCATCAATTATCAATTAATTAATTGAAATATCACAGTTATCACAGTGATATTTTAAGAATAGAAGAAAATATATATATATATTATATTGTAGTAATATACGAGGGTTTTTGTATAAAAACGCTCTCTATAACATATTATACAAGATTTATTTTGAAATAATAATCAATATTATAAAAATTAAATAGTATTTATTATCATGTTACTATTATATTTTAAAAATATTTAAAGTAAATAGCTCACAATAGAATTATGCTTAAAATAAAATTTTTACATACATATATTTTTTAATAATTTTATTTATTGTTTTATTTTTGCTCTTATATATATACATTTATTATTGTTTTATATATATATATATATATATATATATATATATATTTCATCATTTTTATTTACTATCTTTTAGGTAAAACTTTTATTTTATTACTTAAATAAATTATATAAAAACGTGAATTTTTAATATTTCTATATATATTATATATACTTTTTTAAATATATATTATAATATACCTTTATATAATAATTCAACATATGATAATATGATATAATTTATAAAATAAACATTGTATTTATTATATATTTTTTTATATTCATGAAATTTATATTATATATAGTCTTATAATCTTTTAGTTTTATTTTTTATTTATTTCTCTGTTCATCTTCTTTAATAAGAAGTTTATTTTTAATTTATCGATTTTTTTTTTTTTTTAAAATGAAATAATAATTGATATAATGTCTTTTTTTTTTTTTTTATTTATCCTCTATAGCAGAATAATTCATCAACTTTAACTTCACGAGTATAAGCAAACACACCATAAGCAATATATCCATTACAGTCTTTTTCTCGATAATTAGTTCCAGCGTAATAATATAATTCATAAAGATCAGTATATCCTGGAACGTGTTGATAAAATTCATAAACTGTGAATTCATTATTTTTGTAACCTAAATCAGCTTCATTAATGAAATCTACATTAGTTAAAGTATAATAGTGGGGTTCTCCTTTACTATCCCCTCCTCCTTCTTGTATTATATATTTACTTAAATCTGCTTTATATTGTCCACCAAATTTTTTATCAATGAAAAATTGAATAAATTCTTCGAGATTCATAGGTTCTTTACCTTCAATATATCTTTCATTACCACTCGATACAAATTCCAAATTATCAGTAATAGTGTAATCATTTAATACAAAATCAAGGTTATCAGAAAGAGTGTAATCCTTAAGTTTGATATAAATCTTTGCTTTTTCTCCTATACTATAACCGTTAGCAAGTTGTGTAACTTCAATATAAAAAGCTTTAGCACGGCTATCTGGAACATAGGCATTATATATGTAATCTAAACTTTTACCATACTTTTTAGATATATGACCTTCTACTAATTTATAAATTTCTTCTCTAGGTATATCATCAAATTTATCATTACAGAAAACCTTTATAAGTAGTATAGATAAAATAAATAGAAAAAATAACTTTGTCATTATACTATTTTAATCTTTTTTTTTTTTTTTTTTTTTTTTTTTTTGAATTTTATTTTACTTTCTTTTCTTTTCTTTGCTTTTCCTAATTTAGTATATCTAAGTTATAATTTCAATTCTACTTTTTTATTTTTAGTTTAAATATTATAATTATTATTATTATTATTATTATTATTATTATTATTACTAAATCAATAATTATAAAGTTATATTTTAAATAAATAAAAAAAATTAGTGTATTTTCTTTTTTCTTTTATATTTATTTCCTTGATATATTGTTAATATAATAAGAAATATAAATTTCATATATTAAATATATATTAGACTTTTTAAAATCTATTAAAAATTTAATATAATAATAAAAAAAAAAAAAAAAAAAAAAAGGAAAATAAATTTAATATAATTTCGGAAACGTAACACAAATTCATAAATTAATAAAGTTTCATTAAAAAAAGTTTTAATTCTTAATAAACCAAAATTAAATTTATAATTTAAATTAATATATTGTTTTTGGAATTAATATATATGATAGATTATAATACTTATATTAATATATATTATATATTATATATTATATATTTAAATTTACATATTTATGATTCCACATGGAAATAAATTTATAATTGATAATCGAATTTATTTTAGAGTTTTAGGTATTATAATAATTATAATGGAAATGTTTTGTTAACACTTGAAGAATTTTAATTATATACAATAGAACAAAATAATGATCATTATCAGCAAAGTTGTTCCTACCGGGCATTTTTACTTCTTGTTGCTTTATATCTACTAAATGTTAACCAATGCTACCCAATAAAAATATAAATAAATTACTAAGAAATATTTCTATAACAACAACAACAACAACAAAAAAAAAAAAAAATGGTTGTATTGATTAATTATTTCATTTAATTTTATTCTTACCCATTTCTTTCAACCATATTATTAATTATTAATTCTAATTATTCTTTCTAAGAATGAATCTAACAATTCCAATTCTATTATAAATAATATGTATTTATTAATTGCATAATTAAAATTTGTATTAATCACTTAGTTATTTGATTATTTAAATGAATAGAATTATTTAAATTAATAAAATTGGAGTTTACACTATCATTATATTATTTTTATCGCCGTTACTATTATTATACTTTTTTTTTTTTGGAATATCTTCTTAACAAGTTGACCATAAGTCTTCTTAATATTTATATTATTAAACATAATAAATTTAATTAATTAATGTATACTTAAAACATGAATAAAAGTTAGTATAATCCAGATAATTTTAATTTACTTGTTTATCAAATTTAGTATATATCTTTCAAATTCTCCTACCCCTAAAATCAAGTAGAAATTATACATATAAAATAATCTAGTATTCATAATCTAATTCAAAGAAATTATTTTCTATTAAAAAACTGAAATTATCAATAAAAATTACCAAATAAACTGAATAGAAATTCAGCTAATTAAATACTTCAAGCTTTGTATGATGCTTGACTTGATTTTTCTTAATTTTTATATTTAGTTTGAGACCATTTTCAATGAAGCATTTATATTTGTTCCATAAACTTAAAATATAAAAATAAATTAATAATATTATTATTATTTATAACCTTTAGTTTATATTTTAAGTGATTTGCGTATAAAGAAGTAAAGAAGTCTTTTTCCGGATATAATAGGTTATAATTTCGAAGAATAATACGGGATATATAGTTGCTTTTAAATCCCAAATTCCTTTTACTTCTTGAAAAGAAACAGATAGATATTTAATCGATTTAATTATTACAATTATTATACGCGATACAATTTTTATTGTAATGACAGATTGAAAATCGAAGAATGATCTTAAAGAATCTAGACTGTACTGTCTATTAATAATTGATATATCATTTATAATAATAAAATCAACTATTTTTTTTTTTTTATATATATATATTTGTTTCAATAATAAAAAAAAGTTATTGAAATTAATCCTAAACTTTAGTGATAAAAATATATTGCTATTATCTTTAAAAAATATTTCATAATTTCTACATTTAGCATTAATAAATAAAATTGATAAAGAATGGTCTAATGTACATAAAAGAAAATACAGTAAAATTAAATATTATATGAAAATATGAATAACATGTTATGTTTACATAATAACTAATTCAGAAAATGAATAAATAAAGTATAAAACAATAAAATTTATAAAAATCTCAGATAAAATAAAATATAAAAATTTGACTATAATAAAAATGATTTTTATCTTTTTTTTTTTAAAGAATATTGAAATATTCCATGTTAAAAAATTATAAAAAATAAAATTTTATTAAAATATATGGAATGTAACATTATAAAATAAAATTATCATAACAAAAAGTAATATTACAATAATAATACAAATAGAATATTATACTAATCTTTTCAGGTTATATATTATATAAAAATGGAATAAGAATAAATAAATATTTTCTTCATATACCAATAAAAATATTATTCATATTTTTATATCAAAATTTGATAATTTATGGTAAAACATGATAAAATAAGTTTAAACAAATTTCATTTTAATGAATTTATAAAAATATATATAAAAAAATAATATATCTTTCTCATAAAGAAAGAGTTTTTTAAAAAAATCTATTTTATATTAAATTGTGATTGATAATTCCCTTACTTTAAAATTTAAAATTTTTTTAAAATATTCTTTTTTATTAAAATTAATCATTTTAATTAAATGTAAATACTATTATATATTTTATATTTCATACTTTATATTCTATCACTATATTTTATATCTTATATTTTATCATTTTATTTTATATTTTATATTTCATACTTTATATTCTATCACTATATTTTATATTTTATATCTTATATTTTATCATTTTATTTTATATTTTATATTTCATACTTTATATTCTATCACCTTATTTTATACTTTATATATTTTATATTTTATTTTAAATTTTATATTTTATACTTTATATTCTATCACTTTATTTTATATTTTATATTATTTTTAATATTTTATTATTTTGTGATTTGATCTTCTTTAATAAAATAGGAATAAATATATCATATAATTATATTATATTATATTATATTATATTAAATTAAATAGGAATAATCTTTACAACTTTCTGGAACATCATAATTGTTGATATAATGATAATTTCCATTTCTATATTCTATTTCATTATTAGCGTTATAGCCAAGACCTCTTTTAGCAAAACCAATCCACAATAAACATTTAAAGAATTTGTCGTCTCTAATTATATAATTATTCTCAGCTTCTTCGATAATAGCATTTCTTAAATCAATATAATATGGCTTGCAAGTAACATGTATAAAGCATTTAAAACATTGGTCAAGAAGATTACATTATATGGAAGTTCATACAATTCCATATTACCAAATTCTTGTAACATATTTGGATCACATCTATAATAATCACAAACTAAGAAAAAAGCGTCACTTAGAGCACCAGCAAAAAATTCCCCAAAAGCGTGAGCATACTTACTTATATCTGGTACAGTATACAAATCACCAAATTTAGTTGGATTGTTTTTTTTCTTAAAAGCAATAGAAGATGCGAAAAATTCACTGAGTGCTTCATTCATTTCGCTGGAATTACCATCGGAAAAGCAATTATCGTTTCTACCATAGGATGACATTCTTCGAGTAACTGCATGGGTGTATTCATGAATAATTCCATGATTAGCAGTAGCATAATCTAAATTAGTCATATGAATTATTGGATATTGTCCATCGGAAGGTGTAGATGTACACATAAACGGACAATTTTGGTAAAAGTATTTTCTTACAAGATCTTTACCATTCATTTCTACTGCGTCAGAAGCAAAATGATAGTTATGAATAATAACAGTCATTGGATCATTACCAATACCTTTTCCTGAATAATTTTCAACTTGGAAATTACCTTTTTCTTCAGTAAATCCAAGATTAAAAAATATATCATGCATTAAATTGATAAGATAAAATGTATTGGTTACACTAGCTTCTTTGTTTTTATCATTACTAAAGTTTTTATTATATCTGAAATTAAATTGTTGGTTATAATCAGCAATTGTTTCACGATTTTCAATGTTTGAATATACTCGTGCATTATTGCCCATTGTAACATAATAATTGATATTTCCAACTTTATTCCAGCCGTTTGGTGAAGCATTTTTAATAAAGGCGTTTTCGATTATTTTAAAGTACCAATCATCCCCATCAATAGTTCCCATATTGTCATATGGAATAACATTTAAGTTACTTATATTATCATAAACGGTTAGTATTTTTTTTTGGGGAATATCATATTGAATAGTATAATATTGATACTCATAATTAAATTTAATATTCCAAATTAAATTTAATTTTGTTTCTTCATTTTCTTCTTTTGTACCATAATACCCATCTTGGCAATAATTTTCTTATCTGTAGTAAATGGTACATTTTTTATAATAATTCCTTTTTCGATTGGATCTTGTGTGAAAATAACATCATTATAGTTAAATTCATCTTCAAATAATTCATATTCTTTAGTAATAATATTTATTGCTTCTATTAGATTTATTTTTTTAGTTATATCATCAGCATTCAATATATCGGAAGTTTCTACGTCACTAACATTATTAATTGTTAAAAAACTTTTATTAATAATTAATCCAGTTTCAGCATTAATTGTAATTGTAATATCTGAGTTCAAAACTGGAATGCTATTAATAGTTTGTTTATTGTGATAACCCACTAAAATAGAATTTTCTCCATAAGTAATACTTGAATAATCAGATATTTCTAGTTCAGGAAAAGAATAATTGATAAAATCAGTAGCAATTTTTCTAAAATCATAAATTTGTTCAAGATAATCCGGGGTATTTGGATCAATATGATTAGTATTTATATGTTTGACGAAATCTTGATTTGGGTAGCCTTCAGTGTCATTGTAATAGGTAACTGATGGGTCAGGCAAGTATATATCTTTTACATGAGAGGCGGATTCCCTAAGTGTGGCAGCCAAGCTTAATGGCAACAAAGATTGAATAATACTTAAAATAATATTTAACTTCATTTTTTTGTAATTTATTTTTGAATATTTAAATTGATTATTATATATCTTATTTATATTTATATAAATATTTTTTAACCCTATAATTGTATTTATAATATATATACATTTAATAGAATAATAGAAATATATTAATTTTTTATTTCTTTGAAATAAAACACAAACGATGAGTCATTTGTAGAATTTGAGTACAAAAAAAATATATATATATATCTATATATATATATATATATATATAAATTATAAATAATTATTTTATTATAATCTATTATAAATGAATAATTAAGGTTTATTATCTGTTTTATGTATGTATCATAAATGAGAGTTACTTTGATGATTATTATTATTATATAATGATTATGTTAGTTATTTTAATATATAATATATAATTTATAATATATATTGATTTAGTGGCTTTATTAACTTTAGCATATATTATGTATACATTTTTTGTTTTCAAAATTTAGTAGAAATGATATGAACACCCGAATATTCATAACACAATAAAAGGAACCTTCAATTTATTTAAGTTTATTTTAGTCGTAACTTTGTATTTTTATTAAATTATCTTAACTTTCTAATAGAATATTTCATTACTTTTTTCATTCCTATATTCACTATTATTTTTTTTTTTAGTTTTGTTTAATTTAGTTTTGTCTTGATGTTTAGACTTGATTTATTTTATTTTTATTCAATTTAAAAAAAAAAAAACATTTTTTATTTTTATTTTATTTTTAATTTACTAGAGATTTTTTTTCCTTTCATATAAGCTAAGTAATATTAATTTTTTTTTTTCATTATAAGATTATTTTCTTTAAAAAAAATCCATATATTAAATACATTGAGAATAATAATCATTAACAAATACACATTTTGAACCTGATTGACAACATGTAGGACCGTTAAAACCTACACCACCACATTGTCCCCATTTAATAGCACAATTTTGATAATTAATAGTAGTTGATGTTACTTTAATTGTTTCAGTAATAGTAACAATATCAATTTCAGTAACAGTCACAGTAATTGAAGAACATGCACTTGGTTTACTTGTTATAGTTTTGGTTGAAGTAGTAGTGGTAGGAATAGCCTTGGTAGTAGTGGTAGTAGTAGTGGTAGGAATAGCCTTGGTAGTAGTGGTAGTAGTAGTGTAGATAGCTTGTAGTAGTGGTAGTAGTGGTAGGAATAGCCTTGGTAGTAGTGGTAGTAGTAGTGGTAGGAATAGCCTTGGTAGTAGTGGTAGTAGTAGTGGTAGGAATAGCCTTGGTAGTAGTGGTAGTAGTAGTGGTAGGAATAGCCTTGGTAGTAGTGGTAGTAGTAGTGGTAGGAATAGCCTTGGTAGTAGTGGTAGTAGTAGTGGTAGGAATAGCCTTGGTAGTAGTGGTAGTAGTAGTGGTAGGAATAGCCTTGGTAGTAGTGGTAGTAGTAGTGGTAGGAATAGCCTTGGTAGTAGTGGTAGTAGTAGTGGTAGGAATAGCCTTGGTAGTAGTGGTAGTAGTAGTGGTAGGAATAGCCTTGGTAGTAGTGGTAGTAGTAGTGGTAGGAATAGCCTTGGTAGTAGTGGTAGTAGTAGTGGTAGGAATAGCCTTGGTAGGGGTTGAGATAATAGAAGTTGAAAAAAGTGGAAGAGGTCTAGTACCAATAATTTCCGCAGTGCTTGTTGAAAGAGTTATGGTGGAAGTAGTGGCTAGTTTTGATTTAGTAAAAATTGGTATTGTTCTAAGGGTAGGAAGGGTGGTTGTTGTAGTTGTTGTTATTCCAGAATAATCACAGTAATAAGTATCGAAACAATATTCATGTCTTAGTTTCCAAACTCCGCCTACTCGAAGACATTCTTCTTTATATCCAGGTAAAGGTGTTACAGGAGTTCGACCTTCACAGAATTTTTCTTTTTCAGCAGGATCAGTTGGTTGACCTGGTATAGTTTTAGCGGCGGCATTTACAGTGGTATAATCAGAATTAGAAGCATTAATAAAAGATAAAGCTGCCAAAAAAATAACACAAAATAATAATTGTGAGGTTTTCATTTTTAATAAGAAATTATGTTTTTGTTTATTAATTTAACTTTTAATTTTATGTTTATTTTTTTATTTTTATGATTAAAAACTTTTACTTTATTATTTTAAAACATCAACTTAAAAAATATTAATATAAATAGACCTTTTTATTATTTCTCTTTGGTTATTAAATTATAATTATTACAAAAAACTTTTTTTTTTTTTTTTAATAATAGATACTTTATTACAAATTAATATCTATATTTATTTATTTATTTAAAATTATTATTGTAATAAATATTTATACATTTTTTCTATTTTCTATTTAATATATTTTTTTTTATTTTAAAAGGAAAAAAGAAAAATCTAACTTAATATATATATTTATATTATAATTTATTATTTTACTATTATTTATTGCTATATATTAAGTGTATATATAAATATATTATTTTAAAAAAAGAAAAAAAAAATTAATAACTAGTTGTGTAGCATATACAAAAAACATAAAGGGGTAAATTATGTACAAAATAAATTAAAAAAAAAAAAAAAAGAAATTAAAGTTTTATTAAATTTATTTTCCATGATCCTCATATATAAAACAATTTTGTTTATTTTTTCTGTTTATGTTTATCTATTTTTTTGATATTTTGATATATTTAATATATTATTTCCATTATTTCCATATATTATTATAGATTATATAATAAATTAAACTTTATATATATTATATATATTATATATACAGAAATAATAATAAATTAATAAATGGATTGTTGTATGTTCATAAAATACAAAAAAAAAAGTTTTAAAAATTTATATAAATTGTTCTATAAAAATACTTTTTTAAAATTCAAAAAAAAAAATAAAATAAAATAAAATAAAATACATATGTATGTATGTATGTATGTATGTATACATAAATTGAAAAATATATATCTTCGTTTGCATTGAATATTAATTCACTATTAGTAAAAAGTAAAAATAGGAAAAAAAAATGAAATTAATAAATTTAATTTTATTTATAATTTCTATAATAAATTTCTGTGTTTGTGTTGAAATATCACGTTGCTCTGGTGACGTTATAAGACTCGGTTATTTATGTTGTAGTCTACCATGTACTGTTATTTATACTGATGATGATGGTGATTGGGCATTTCAAAATAATGAGTGGTGTGGTTGTGGAGGCGATTTCCGTTCTAGTCAAAAATGCCCACCAGAAGTTTTTTATAAAGGCTATAACTGCTGCCGAACATGTCATTACGATTCTGAAATAGAAAAAGAAGATGGTATTAAATGGGCTTGGGAAGATGGCAGAAGATGCGGTGTAAAGTATGAAAGATTTTGCCCAAAAAAAATAGAAAGCTAAAATGGCTTTAATGATTAAATATGTATTTACAAACAAAAAAAATAATAATAATTTCTTTTATACTTTTTATATTAACATTTTATGAAATAAACAAAAAAAAGTATTTATCAATTAAGATATTAAACATGATAACTTAAAATAAAATAAAATAAAAAATAATAATTATCCTTATTAAAAATGTATCATGAAAAGAAATATAAATATAAATGCTAATACATTCAAAATAAAATATTAATAAAATTATAAATAAAAAAGTGAAAAAAATCTTTTAAAATCATGTAAATAAATTTACTTTAATAATATTTATATTTTTAAATCGTAATCCTTTATTTATTTTATTTATTTCTTTTTTTTCTTCTAATTCTACTATTTATTTTATTTATTTCTTTTTTTTTCTTCTAATTCTACTATTTATTTTATTTATTTCTTTTTTTCTTTTATTTACTGTATCACATCACTTTGTTTTAAACAAAAGATATTTATAAAGTATTTAAATATTTTCAATTAAATAATCATAATCATTACCACAAAGAGAAGGTAGTTTACTGCTGACGTTTCCCGCAGCTAAAACAGCTCTATCATTAGAACTTATCCTTATTTTTTCAGCATCGACCCCAAAATATCTATTGGCAAATCCGGCATAGATACGACAGTAGACATCTTTATTATTTTTGATATTTTTGTCACTAAGAGATAGGTTAAGTATTTCATTTCTTAATTGTAGGAATGTTGGTTGGCATCCAGTTAATTTTAAGGCTTCAATTATGTATTTCATAAATAAATAGTTCATGGGTGGTTCTTCATCATTTTCATATCTTCTAATCTTATCACTTGTGATTTCTTCGCAGTTATATTTTTTCGCAGAGATTATAAAGAGCATCATGAAGCATAGAATGCCAAATAGCGCCTCCTAAATATTTGTACTTGCTATTTCCATTTCTATAGTTAAAATCACCATAATGTAAAGGGCTAACATTCTTATCGGATGATATAACAGCATATCTTGTGATATTAAGGTACTTACCTATAACATATTCATCATTCTTATTATTAGTTTTTTTATAATGAAAAGCTTCAGCAAAAAAATCGGCTGTGCCTTCATTTAAGCATTCTGATTCTCTATTAAATGAACAATTGAAACCTTCATCATTTTTAACTAAATGCTCAAAAACTAAATGTGTATATTCATGAATTAATACACCATTATCTAACCCAGAACTTCTAACTTCTCCGTTAACAAAAAAGGTTCCTAGAGTAATTTTAGATTCCTTGAAGTTTGTGTCGTAAGTAGATTCGCATATATTATTAGAACCATTTTCAAATTTTTTATTATGGTTTAAGGTAACGTGAAGGTTACCTCCCTTGGAATAATAATTTCTCTCTTGATTATTATAATTGAAATAATAGGTCTGCATGTTCTTTTCTTTTTCGTCAAATCCGGCAAAAGCGAACATGTCGTGGGCCATATTCATTACATAAAATATATTATCCAAAATAAAATCTGTATTATTAGAATCATTAATTCCCCTTTTGTAGTCATAATAATGATTAAATAAGCCTTGACTGTTCATAGATGAAGAGGTTGAAATCCCTACTGCTGGAATGCGTATAACACGCACATTATTTCCTATTGTTACTTCATAATAAATCTTATTTTCCCTATTCCATCCTTGAGGAGAATAATCCAAAGATTCTGGATTATATATTATTTTTGTACCCTCAAGAATGTTATTATTGGTTAAAGGGACGACGTTCATTGTAATTCCATTATTATCATTTAATTCATAAAATTCATTAGATGACTTAATATAAATATATTTTTTAAAATTATCATTTTCTTTTAATGAAAGGACAACAATAATATTTGCTTTCCCTTCATTAACAATATAGCAATAATTTGAGTTTAATATTAACTTCCATAAAGTTGTCATTAAAAAACTTCATATACGTTATCATCTTCATTGAAATCAATAAACATTTGATTGCCTTTATTATTTTCATATCCCAAATACTTTATAAATGAATTTACTATATCGCATAGCATTTCTTTCATATCTTGAACTGAATCAATACTAGTAGTTTCATTGAAGAAAGAATATCTACTACTAATAATTGATCCATTATAATAATTAACATTCACCACGGCATAAGTATTTATTACAGTAATATCTTTAATAACCTGGTAAAAATGGATTGAAACTAGATTATTATCTTTTAACACATTACATTTAATTATTTTAAAATCAACAGACGTTACACTTTTAAGATATTCTTCTGAAATTTTAATATAATCTAGTTCTTCATGCAAATCTCGTTTTAATTTTTTATTAATGTTTTCCGTAAAACTAGAATAAGAAACATCATCATTAGAAATATCCCTTATTTCGCCGGTATTTTCGGAATTAGAAATATGATTATTTTCAAATACTTCGTTTATTCCTTCAGGTATAGATAAAAATGATTCAAGATCAAATGGTCTAACCCAAGCAAAAATAAATGTAATATAAAATAATATTAATTTTAATTTTATCATGGTTTTTATTTTTATTTTATCCCTTTAATTTGTTGAATATGGATTTTACAATTATAATAATTGCAATCTTTTTTGTTTTTTCAAAACTTTTGCCAAACATTAATTTATTTATATCTATTTTTGTTATTATAATATCAATATATAATAATAAAATTAAATATATATTATATATTAAAAATTTAATATAAAAAATTTTTAATGGCATTTTTATTTATTATTTATATTATTTTATATATATAATCATATATAAAATCATAAATTATAATATACAAAAAAAGTATTATTAATTGAGTATAATTAAAAAAATATATATATATATTATGATTCTAAATATAAATTAATTTATTTGTATCCATTTTTGAAAATATTCAATTTCGTTTAGAAACTTAGAAACAATAAATTATGTTTCACAAAAAAAAAAGAAACAATAAATTATGTTTCACAAAAAAAAAAAAAAGAGACTTTATATCTAATTAAAATATATACAATTTACAATACAATATATAAACAATACATATAATTATAATAATTATACAATAAACAATTATAAAGCCTATACAAATATAAAATATATTCTATAATATATATAGTATATAAATTGTAACATATGTAATTATATATTATTAATTATAATAATTATTTGTATATTTTTTTTTTGTTTTTTATTTAAAAAAAATATTATTAATATAAAAAGCTATATATAAGTCTTTTTTTTTAAATTAAAAATAAAAATTTTAAATAATTATATTTAATAAAAAAAAAAAAAATGAAATTATTCTTCGCCATTACTATTTTTTACTGCCATAATTGCTACTGTCCATTCTTATGGAGATAATAAAATTTCTAATTGTTATCAAAGAGTTAAAGATTTAGGTTATAAATGTTGTAAAGAACCTTGTGATGTTATTTACACTGATGTTGATGGTGACTGGGGAGCTGAAAATAACGAATGGTGTGGCTGTGGTGGAGAAGACTTCGAAATTAGTAAGGATTGTCCAGAGTCTATAATTAGAATAGGTTATGTGTGTTGCGATCATTGTCAATCTAATTATGAAGATGAATTTGGTAAATGGTACCACACAAATAACCATGATTGGTG